>JBBPJW010000340.1:0-23819 GCA_038088935.1 Pulveroboletus aff. viridisquamosus
TTTATCTGGTCATTTTGTATCTTCTCTAGGCTGCCATTCTTTTGTTCCTCTCAGCTTGGGTACTCTTCAAGGTGGTTTTCTCTTGCTGTTGGTCTAGATCCATAACAATATAAGAGGCAAAACAGGAACATGACAGAAACAAGAGCAGAAGAGAGTATGAAGATAAAGTGGAATAGTTCAGAGAGGACAAGGTGTTACAGGTTCTTTCCATTCTAACCTTGATACTCAAGTTACTCCTTGGTGAATGCTCCTATTCTTCCTATTGCTGATGAGGCTTTTGGCTAGTGGCCCCTAACTAGGCTAATAAAAAGGGAAAGCTACAATGATCCTATGTTAAGCCTAGTGGGCTCAGCAACCAAAGAAGTACTGCTTCATGAGAGCTATGGTGGATCCCTTCTTGGAATGGGACCACAGATCAAGAGATGCTTCTTGTATAAGCCTAACAGTCAAAAGACCAAGACTGGGTTTTCCCAGCTTGCACCCCCTGCCTTATATATTGTCAGGGTCTGTGCACAGATCAAGTACAGGAAGCCTATCCTAATTTATGCTATCTATAGACACCAATAGCACAACAGACTCTATAGTATAAATTGTTATGTTTTTTCTCCCTTTTGCTTCTTTTTTCTTTTGCTGTGCCTTCACTTTTGCATGTCCTGGATGCTTTCTTGTTTATGTTCTGGAACTTCCACATCTTCATTCCAGAACATTCTCTGACTCAGCAGATATCACACATGATCCACTTCCCTTGTACTTAGTTATCAGGCATAACACTATCATCTGATTCTCCTGTATTCCATCTGTTTCCACATGGATTATTAGTTATCTCAAATAACTCATCCAACTGAGTCTGAACCTTATTCACTGTACTATAAAGTAGTATACTTCATCTCTTCTCTCTTCTTATGCTACTTTTACCTTCCTATTACCTGCACCATACCTAGTACCTTGCAATCCACTCTTAGTTCACATATCAGTGCACAAGAGGGAGCTCTAGTCAATCCAGCAACCCACTAGCCTAGCATTGCTAGTGTCCTTGACTCCATTATCAAATCTTAGCCAGTGTTATCCCTATAAGTCACACCACTCCCAGAGCTGACCACCATTGAGCTCTTTTAGCCCTTAGTCTAGTTTCCTCTTCTAAAGGTCTACACTTGTTCCTACCCAGACCAAGTGTAACAAAAATGAGGGAAAAGCATGGAGTGGATATGAGGAGTGAGGCAGTGGCCTCACAGATCAAGGGACAGAATGGAAGAGAAGCCACACCATGAGAATGTGGAAGAATGGAAGATGCACTGATTCTCAGATATGAAAGAGGCATGGCCACCATAAGGCTAAGGAGATCTCATCTGGATCTCTGCCACAGATCAGATCCTAATCTAGATTGTGAGATCAGATATCATTGGAGACTAGATCTAGATCTCATCTGAGATCTGCCACATCACATGACTGTTACCTTGTGCTGGAGAATACTCTGATATAAGAACTTAGCCTTAGCCTAGGATTGTCCTTATAAGGTTTCTTATTCACATGATCACATGCTTCTGGTCACATGACTATGCAACCATTCACATCACATGCTCAACAGTTCTCACAGTCATGTGCTATGAACCATTGTGTTCACTAGTCACATAATACAAGGTAGAAATGAAGTTATACTAAATGACTGAAAATGAGACAAAACTGAAAACAGAATAGAGTAGAGATGGAACAGAGGGTCAGAGCAGCTATAGTATCACTAGTGCAGGGAAAGCACAAGTACAACTGGAGTGGAATGAAGTAGTAGTGGAAAAGCTAAAGGTACATGAATAGTCTACTGGCAAGCATTGAGTATGGAAAGCCAAGTAGAAGCCAGGTCAGAATTAGGTTTAGAATGTAGAATATAACATTAATAGGGAATCAAAGCCATTAGAGACAGGTAAATTAATGATAAGATCACAGAAAATCTGCTAAAATGAGTAAGTGGTGGTGGCTTTGATTGGAGAAAGCAGGAAAGCAGAAGGATGGGTGTTGACTTTGTTTTGCTCTCAAACAGCACAGCCATCAACATACTTCTGAATGTAGGTAAAGAGACCAGGCTATCAAAGTTCCATGAAAATCAGCTATTTTATCTTAAGATAGCCAGAATAACCAGCAGTTGCATGGTTATGATAGTGAGAGAGGATGAAGTGATGGAGTTCATCATTGTTGGCAATAAAGACATGAAAACAGTAGGTAAGGAGATTATCATGGAGTTTCCAGTCTGCAAAGCAACTAAGCTAATTAGAGAAAATGGAAGAGTTTTTCCATTGCTGGAGAATAGAGAGTTGAAGAGGTTATTACATTGGTGGTCATGAATGTGAGTATGGAGGGTAGCATCAATGACATGACAGAAGAGGTTCTCAGAGATAACTGTGACCTTGACATTATCTAGTGCTAACAAGAGACAAAGATCTGGTTGTCAAGAAAGGATATCTGGACCTGCAAGAGTGTATCCAGCAATATGTTGAAGCTAAATATCATAGTTAGCAAGATCAAGAAGCCATCTGGCTTATTGATGGTTCAAGTTCTGTGGGGCACAGAAATATGTCAGATTCTTGTGATCCATGAAAATCTGAACAGAAGACAAGAAGCCCTGAAGGTATGGCCTCCAGGTTTTCAAGATGCAGATAATCACAAGAAGTCCACAATTGTAGTTGTCATAGTTGTGTTCTGCAGCAGAGAATGTCTGGGAAAGGCAGGAACAGAGATATCAATCTCCATTTGAATCAGTATAAAGAAGAATATTACCAAAGACAAAAGCAAATGCATTAGTGGCAATGGAAAAAGGGTAAGAAAGGTTGAAGAGCTGCAGAAAAGGCTGGGAGAAAAAGAGAGCCTTAAGAGAATTGAAGGCCTCTTAACAAGGAGGAGACCAAGACCAGATTAAAGTTGTCTTGGTAAGATCAAGGAGGATTAAGCTATGAAGAAGTAATTGGAGATAAAGCAGCAGTAGAAATTGGTAAAGTCAAGAAAGGAACAGACATCATGGACACAGATGGGGGTAGGCCAAGTAGTGATCCCATCAAGTTTGACAGGATTCATAGCCAGTTTATCAGAGTGAACAATTATTTTGAGGTATTTAACTGAAGTTGAATCAAAGGTACATTTCTCCAGTTTTAAGTGAAGATCAAGATCTGCCATTTATTAAAGAACTCAGGTAATGCAAGCATGGTGAGTGACAGTGTCTGGGGATGAGATTAGAAGGTCATCCATGTAGATAACAAGCTATTCTTTAGCAATTATGTTTTTAAAGAAATTATTTAGAAAGTGCTGGAAGGTAGCTGGTAAGTTTGTTAATCCAAAGAACATTATGGTTGGTTCAAAGAGTCCCTTGTGAGTAATTAAGGCTGCCTTTCATTTGTGGCCATCCTTAATACATACATTGTTATACCTCCACTAGATGTTAAACTTAGTGAAAAGCTTTGCATTACAAAGTTTGTTAATGAGATCAGAGATTAGAGAAAGGGGGTAGGCATTATGAATCATATGTTCATTTAGGTATCTGTAATTCTGACAGGGATGGAGTTTTCCATCATTCTTTTTGACACAGAAAAAGAACAAGGCTTGGAGTAAGTTCAATGGTTGGATCTTTCCAGCATGGAGATTTTCTTTAAGAAAGTCTTCTGTGGCTTGACATTTAGGGGTGGATAAGAGGTATATCTTACCAATCTTGGGGACAAATGACTCTTTCAGATTAATCTCATGGTCATAGGATTGAGATGGAGAAAGGTGATACATGGATTTTGAAGTATTAAAGAAGATGGAGGTGTATTCTTGATATTCAGGCAGAAAAGTAACTAGGGGTTTTGCTTTCTTGGCTTCAATGGCAAGCTCAGTGGAGGTGGTAAGTTTAGCAACTGTAATCATGGAGAGGAATGCCAAGTATGCATTAACTACATGAAATAAGTTATAATTAAAGAGTTATCAATCAAGGAACTGTTTGGAGAAACTGTGGGCAAGGTAATGGACAAAGTAATGGTTATCAGGGATAGTGGTTTCCCTGAGTTGGTGTTATTTCAAGGAGAATTGTGTGGTGGTGAAATAATAAAGTTCCTTTAAGTAATCAGAGGTAAAAGAAATGGTAAGTATGTTGGTTATTCAGTCAACTGAGGGATTCATGGTTTGTATTATGCATGACACATTTGACATGCCATAGACTCAAGAAGAAAAGAAAATGATATAAGAAGAGCCTAGAGTTAATATGAGTAAAATACAAGTGCTTAAAGCTAGAGCTTTGAGACAATAGAGCTACAGTATTTATATACTACAGTAGTGTGCATGAACCAAGTCCCTGATGGGAATATTCCCATACATGTGGCATGGGGGTTAAAAAGAAGAGAAGCCCTCATGAAAAAATCAAGGGTTAGACTTCTCTGGAATGAAACAGAAAAAAAGAAAGAATGGAAATGAAATAAACCCTGCAGGATCTTAAGACATAAGAATAACCATATGCCCTGAGTTATGTGACCTGTCACATGCCCTGATACGATAAAAGATTAGATAACCACATGGAGAAGAAAAGATAAGATCATATAATTGAAAAATGAAAAATATGTTATAATAGTTTGCAACCATGGGAGTTCAAGGATTAATGTCTCTTTTCCATATACCATAACATGGCAGGGAATCTCATGGGTTATCTCCTCAATCTAAAAAAGAATGGTATAAAGTTGGGAGATTTTTCCTCTACAGTTAGTCAAGAAGTTAATATTTTAAATAACAAGGGGTTTGTTAAGGTGGGTAATTAGCAGTTTATGGGAGAAAAAAAATCCCATTCAATTCAATTGATCTGGGCTCTGCTGTTGATAAGGGCTTGGGTTGCTATGACTTTTTAGGAATACAAGAATGGAAAAACTTGTATAGAGATTCACATAGATTTTCTAGATAATAATACAAGTATAGGTGCACAAGAGAGTTCTGAAGTACCTTGTATAGGGAAGGTACTTCTCTTCAAAAACCCTTTCCAACTCTTCCCACTCCAGCTTCTTCATTACTAACCTCTTCAACTCTTAAGGGAGTTTCTTTAACAGTGACCTTTTTAATAGCTGAGTTTTTTTTTGGCTAGAGGAAATCTAAAGGAGAAATGATGGGGCAATTTAAGGCCATATGGCCAAGTTTTAAGCAGTGGAAATAGAGACTTGCTATCAATAGTAGTCTCATTTCTGAGGGAAGATCTTGCCAACTTTTATTACACTACAAGATCTTAAGCAACTATACCTATATTCTTGGTGTGCACTCCTGCTGCTGCTAAGGCTACTGCTGAAGCCTAACCTTTGAACTAGAGGCTAGGAGAACTAGGCAAGAAGGATATTGGATCAAGGAACTTGTAAAAACCTTGGAGGTTTAAGTACACAAGTCTAGAAAACTTCAGCTTGAACTTGCATCCCTTTCATACTATTGTATCTTGAGCATGGATCAGGAGAGAGTGCCCTGCCCTATAGAAGTGTACAATAAGCTGTCCAATGGCAGTAAGAGAGTAAGGGTCTAGAAATATATAGGAACACAGGTGGTATAAGATTATAGGCTAGATAAGCCTAAATCTAGTGAAATGTGAAGTGGTGAAGTGGTGACAAGGTGAAGGGGTGATAGGGTCATGTGATGTGACTATGTGAAAAGTTCAAGGAAAATGCAAAGGGGTAAAAAATAAAATAAAGAGAAAAAAAGGGGTGGTAGAAGTCCAGGCATAGGCAATGAGGTTTTTTTGTTTTTCTCTACAAATTTTGAGCATTTTGCTGTCTTCTGGAAGTAAGCTATCTTTTTGTGGCAGGTCTTAATGGTAAAGAAGATTGTTTTAAGAGAGTAAATCCAGTGAGAAAGCCAGGGGAATAACCTGGCTTCATAGGAATTGATCAAGACACTCTAGTTCTGAATCTTAGAGATTACTGCTTTGTTCTGGAACTTAGTAGTATACTTGAAAAGGGAGAAATTCCAGATATCTTTCTTATTCTGGTGCATCTGAGTAGTTGCCAGCCAATGAATGGTGGCTCTGACAATATTTTGGGATCAGATTGTTGCAAGGAAAGATTTAATGAAGCTCATAAAGGAGCCCATTTCAATGTTGGTACCAGAAATATATTGTTTGTAATAGATAATTGCCCAGGAAAGAGCTAGGCCTTTGATCATGTACAAAAGGGAAAAGATAATCTTCTTCTTATAAGAGTTGTAGATTATGGAGTTGACAAAAAGGTAAAACTGGACAAAGTCCAGCCAAGCTTCTGCTTTAAAATATTACCATCAAAATGTTTTGAAGTATCTAAGATAAAGCTTGATGAATTTAAAGCTGGAAAAAGAACTAAATCTTTGCCTAGGATTATTCTTGTTTTGATGATGAGTCTCATGATTACATAATAAGATCATCAGTGTTTGTTAAGTGCATAACAGAGGAGATTTTTCCTTGGGTCAAATGAAACTTGACTTTACCTTATGTGATACATTTTTGTAGCAACTTGATGTCCCAATTTATAGAGAGGTTGAAAATGTAGAGGAAAGTGGTCTCATGACTCAACAAAAAAAAACAGGCAAGATAAAAAGTATCAAGTCTAGTTATAATAAAATCAAGCTCTTAGAATTTCCTTAAAAATTCCATTAAAACTCAGGAATACTCCAGAGTAAACCAGAGAATCAAAAAGTAAGCTGGGGGGCTTGGCCAAAGTGAGGACAAAGTCAAGATTGGAATGTTTTCATTGATATTCAAATCAAGATACTATATACAGAAGTTACAGTACTTATAGTTCTAGAGTAGCAAAGGATCTAAGCAAGAAAGAGAGATAAAACTGGAGTTGTCTTAGAAGTGAGAGCAGATTCCAATGCATCTTGGAGACAAATGGAGATGTCAGAAATAACAGCATCAAGGCATGTTAGTCTGAAACTGAAAGATAACATGAAGAAATAAGAGTCAAAACAGAAATGAGAAAGAAAATGAGAGCAAAAGAAAATATAGAGTTGAAACAGAGTAGTTTGAAAAGAACAAAGTTAGAACTAAGGTGTACTAAGTAACTGAGAACAGAAACAAAGCTAAAGTTGGAATTAAGGTAGAAAAGGAATAGAGAGTTAGAGGAACTATAATAATACTAGGTAAAAAGAGCACAAGTGCAACTGGAGTGGAATAAAGAAGTAGCAGGAGGGCTGGAGTTGCATGAAGAGGAATTAGAACCAGTATAGCTTACTGGCAAGCACTGAGTATGGAAAACCAACTAGAAGCTGAATCAGAATTGGGTCTGGAATACAGAATATGATACCTCTGCATTATTTGTAAAGCTAATTTTTTCAAATGGGCTAAACAGATCTCGTATACAGAATTTGTTCACAATCACTGCCCTTACTTTATTACCAATCAATTACTGTTTTATCACATGATGGAATATAAACACCATGCCCTTTCCTTGATAATTCCTAAAACCCTTATGCCTGCAGTTACTAACAGATTAAAAAATTTGACCATAGCTAGAAATAAAGCTCTAGTAGTCCATCACCTTGCCCATCAAATCATGACATTCTGCATCTGTTTCAAGTTTACTCTCTTTTTTAAGGGATTTAAGGTCTGGTGCCTCCTATACATAATGTGGACTGGTATGTAACAATAATAAACAACAACAACAAGAGAGCTTTTAATGCTAGTGGTATTATATAATTTTTCCTTCTATCTTATTTTTTACTCTTTTGTATTTCCCTTTCACTTTTCACATGGTCACATTACATGAACATGTTACCCCTTCACCATTTCATATCTTCACCATTTCACCATTTCACACTTTACCACTTTACATTTCACTAGATCTAGGCTAATTTAGCCTGCAATCTCATATTACCTGTTTTCTAGACTTTTACTCTCTTTCTGCCATTGGGTAGCTTACTGTACACTACTGTAGGACAGGGGACACTCTTTTGATCTGTGCTTAAAATGCAATGGTATAAAAGGGGTTCAAGTTCAAGCTAAAATTCTCTAGTCTTGTATACTTGAACCTTTAAGGTTTTTACAAGTTTCTTGACCCAATTCCCTTTTGCCTAGTTCTTCTAGCCTCTAGTTTAAAGGTTAGGCTTCAGCAGTACCCCTAGCAGTAGCAGGAGTACATACCAAGAATATAGACATGGTTGCTTAAAGTCTTGTAATATAACAAGTGGCTCTAAACTAGGCAGTAAAAAGAGAGAAAGGTAAGTCAAGGCCCAATAAGAATATGAACACCAGACTGCATAAGGACTAGCACCAACTAAGGCCTAGTAATAGAAGTGGTCAAAACTAGGTTGCCCCAAGTCTCTTCCTATTTCTTATATATTGAAAACAGATGCATATAGACCAAGTACAGGAATAGTAACTACTATCTATGAACCAATAGTAGTAGGTATATAGAGATGATAAATAAAGAAGCATAGGGCAAAGGGTAGAAGTGAGTTAGTGACCTTCCAGATCAGAAATGGAAGAAAAGAAAAGCATAGAAATGGAAGTATATTAGCAAAGGCAGATATAAATATAGCCTAACAATCATAAGGCTAAGAAGATTACATCTGGATCTCTGCCACAGATCAATTCTAATCTAAATCCATTAGATCTAGATCTTATCTTAAAATCTGCCATATTATGTGACTAATACTATATATGGGGGAATACTCTGATAAAAAACCAACCCTATGCCTAGGATTAACCTTGTTTTGGAATGTAAGTCTCATGGTCATGTAACAAGACCATTAGTGTTTGCTAAGCACATAACATCTGGCTCAAAGCCAGAAATCTCAAATGATCCATAGTTTACTCAAAGTTCACTTTAAAACATAAAAAACCCTTTATTATCACTAAAATACTATCTTCAATTATATACCATCTTCACCTCCCCACTTTCTTGAAGATCCACTCACTCTTTCATGCTTTTCTGTTATTGTCATATTGTGAAAACAACATTTACAGAAGCAATTTCCTTACCCTATCCCTGAACATTATAAAAGATCAAAAAGAATATGAAGTTAAGTGGATATTAAAATATTATGGCTTACTCTCTGTTATGCTAGGCCTAGGTAGGGACTAACATAGATCTTATGGCTATGGAAAGACTAGGGATGTTATGAATCTAGATCAACAGCAAGAAGAAATCACCTTGGAAAATGCTCAAAACTGGGGAACAAAAAAATGGCAGTCTAGAGGAGGCACCAGGAAACAAGGTAAACAAGTGCTCTAGACTGGAAAACCAGTTTATGCCCTTGCCTCTTTATATATTGCTGCAAAGTGTGCATGAACTAGGTTATAAGAAGTATATAAGATAGCTGGTGTACAGAAAACAATGCTAAATAAGGAAATAGGGAAAAGAGAAACTAAATGGAAACCAATGGCAAATAAAGAGTAATTAGTAAAATAAAGCAAGGCAAAGGTAAGGTATAACATCAAAGGGCTAGGCCATGACATTAGAGAAAGTCTAGGCTACAATGAGGTAAAAGGATATGCTACATGAGGTGCAAAGGCTAGATCAGGCTAGATCTAATCTCATGGCATGATAAGATGTGGGATAAGATAAGATTAAAGAAAGTGGTTAAAGATAGTAAATAGTATAGAGAACTTAGCTTAGAGTAAGAATGAAAAATAGCCCCTAGCTAAGTAGTGTCAGTGTTCAACAAGGGATGAGACTTAACTAAGGTTAGCCTTAAGTGCTAAGAATGGTGCAAATACAGAATAGTATTATTATTACAGCTCCAGTCTAACATGCAGTCACATGTGATCGTAAGAGACTCAGGAAGCATGTGATGCAGGTCATGTGATCAAGAGCACATGATCATGTGAATGAGCTGCCTTATAAGGCCAAGCCCTAGGCTAGGGTTAGTAGTCCATTCAGAGTATTTCCTGCACTAAGGTTTAGGTCATGTGACACTGTGACTGGATCCCCAATGAGATTGTAGATCTATCTAATGATATCTCTTTGGAGATTAGGATCTGATTTGTGGCAGAGATCCAGATTGGATCTCCTCAGCCACCAGGCAGCCATGCTGCATTCATAGATCAAGACCAGTGTGTCCTTCCATTCTCCCACATCCTCATGGTATGGCATATCTCCTCTCCATCCCTTATCCATGAGGCCACTGCCTCACTCCTACCTTACAATCCATGCATGCCTTTCTTATTTATATTTCCAGGGTCCACAGAGCCACTTAGGCTATTGGTTCACATAGATAGCTAACATTAGGGTAGGCCTCCTATACTTGGTCTGTGTGCGGACTCTTGCAATATATAAGGCAGGGGGCACAAGCTGGGTATTCCCCAGTCTTGTCCTCTTGACTCTTACAGGGTTTACACAAGGGACTCTTAGGATCTAAGGGCCGTTTCCAAGAGGGGAATCCTTCTTAGCTCTCCTGAGGCTGGCTCATTTGGTTGCTGAGCTCCTAGCTTTACACAGGACCATCTTATGCTTTCTCTATTCAGTCTAGTTAGGGGCCACTAGCCAAAAGCCTCAGCAGATAGAAAGGCATTCACCAAGGAAGACACAAGACTTAAGTCAGGGCAGGTAGTCACCTGCTTCAATTATAGTCCCATAGTAAAAGTTGGGGACAGGATCAGGACACTGGGACTGGTCAAGGACAAAGGTGGTGCTTGCCAATGAAGGTTATAAGTGGAACTTCTTGAAAGGGTAAACTAAGAATTTCAATAATGTCTAAGAGGATAAGATAAAGGTGTTATACACTGGCACTACTTAGCTAGGGGCTATTTTTCATTCTTACTCTAAGCTAAGTTCTCTTTACTATTTACTATCTTTGACCGCTTTCTTTGATCTTATCTTATCTTATCTTATCTTATATCTTATCATGCCATGAGGTTGGGTCTAGCCTGGTCTAGCCTTTGTACCTCATGTAGCATAGTCTTTTACCTTATTGTAGTCTAGACTTTCTCTGATGTCATGGCCTAGTCCTTTGATGTCATACCTTACCTTTGCCTTGCTTTCTTTTGCTAATTACTCCCTATTTGCCATTGGTTCCTGTTTAGTTTCCCTTTGCCCTATTTTCTTATTTAGCATTGTTCTCTGTACACCAGCTACCTCATGTATTTCTCATGGCCTGGTCCATGCACATCTTGTAGCAATATATAAAGGGACAAGGGCATAGACTAGCTTCTCAGTCTAGAGCACTTGTTTACTTGTTTACCTTGTTTCCTAGTGCCTCCTCTAGGCTGCCATTCTTTTGTCCCCCCAGTATTGGGCACCCCCCAAGGTGATTTCCTCTTACTGTTGGTCTAGATCCATAACAGAAGGAAAGTGATGTTAAGGCAGAAATAGCATAAGGAACATAGAGGGAAAAGTATGCTACTTATACTATAGGGAATAAAGTTGGGACTTAGTTGAATAAGTTAGGAGGAATAATGAAAGGTGACTAAGTAATCCATGTGGAAATAAATGAAATGAAATGAAAGCAGAATATAAGTAATATATACTAACTTAGAAGAGTGTTCTGGAATGAAAGAAGTCTGAAGCTAGAATGAGAAAAAGAAAAAATAAATGGATTAATTATAATATTCTCTATCTGCTGCTTTTTAATTTGATAAAAGGGTTACTTAGTCAAAGAAGACTTATGAAAACCTAAGTTCAATCTTTACAATGCCTTTAAACATATTAAGGCATAAAAATACTTCCACTCTCTTGACTTTCCCTCCTCTAGCCTCTTTTCCACACACAAACACATATGTTATCTCAAAAAACCTTATTTTTAGCCATGTTCTATAACTTTACCTACTATTCCTGTTCTATCTTTAACTTTGCCACTGATTCAGCACCCACCATTTCCACAGATATCTTATGCCAACCATTACCTGTCTGTATTTACATTGTTTCCTTTAACACTATAGAAATCTCAGCTAATCACTTTCCTGTTTTCTCTTTTCAAGCTTTTCTTATAGACTCTTTACATATATATGACCTTATAATCCCCTCTTTTATTGCACCTCTGACCCTAAATCCACTTCTTTTACCAATACCCAGTTTAATCCCATATTTATTTCTTTTACTCCAGTAATTACTTCCCAGAGTACTTTACTCTTGCATGATTATTCATCTTCAACTTGCAACTCTCTCTTTCCATTAGTTCTCACTTAAACATGAACTTTTTTCTATGGATCTCCTATATCCTCTATCACTGGGTTAAATGAATTGATCTCACTTCTACTCTCCTTTGCCATAATGCTGAGATTAACACTAATGCTATTTACATTAGTCTTGATGCTATCTATCATTAAATGTCCTTTACCTTCAATGACCTCACTTATTACCATGAATTTAGTAAATTCTTTTTGAACATTGATCAATTTAAACATGAATTATCCATATCTAGAGTTCATGCTTTCCCTGAAATGGCATCTTGCCATCCTGTCCTTGTGTCTTGGTGCTGACTGGTGAGTGTGAATTCCTAAGCAGTGGTTTTGTTCTAGGTCCACTGAGAACTAGGCAAAAAAAATAGTAAAAAAAGTCAAATGCCTTGTATAAAGCCCAAGAGCTCAAGTGCACAAGACTGGGTTGCCCCAGCTTGTGCCAGCCCTTTATATATGCTACAGAGATGCACACAGACCATGTACCTAGGATCTGCCCTATACTATGCTATAGTAAGCCAACCAATAGCAGTAAAAAAGCAAGTACCTTAATAGTACCACATGGTAACTGCCAGGTAATGATGTCATGGTCTAGACTGTTCTAGAATGTGATATGTGAAGAGGTGAAAGAGTGAAAATGTGAAATGGTAAGGGTTACCATGGTCACATAATGTGACATGTGAAGAGTCAAAGTAAAAATACAAAGTGGGTAAAAATAAAAAAATGAAAAAGGGAATTATAACACTACCCTGTCTTTAGATCTCAGATTCCAGATGAGACAAGGATGGAGCATGGCTAGTTGTAAAATTTTCATAGAGTGAAAAGAAAGTTTGGAAGTTAGAAAGAGTAAGTCCACAAAGCTTGCAAGATGCTGATGGATTTTTTATGTGAAATACCTTAACAGCTTGAGGCACATTGGTCAGATTTTTAGCTGGTTCCCAGGAACAATCTGAACTATTATATCTTTTTCAATCAATTAAATATTCCAGTTTGCCTATTTTAAGTCATAAATCTATGATTTTATGCTCTTTCCATTCTTTCTGACTTTCTTCTGTAATTTTGACAGAATCTGGCTGAATAACTGGTTGGGAAAAAAGAGGATCCAGATATAATTTAACCCTAGAAATATTCACTACCAGATGAATGCAAACAGAAGTGGGAAGGTAAAGGCAGAGTGTTACGGCTCCAGCCTAACACAGCAGTCTCACGTGACTGTTACGGCTCAAGCCTAACACGACAGTCTCACGTGACCATGGGAACTGTGGAGCATGAGATGTGCTGGTCATGTGATCAGTTGCACATGATCATGCGAATGAGTTGCCTAATAAGGCAAACCCTAGGCTAAGGCTAAGTCCTTTATTCAGAGTATTCCCTTGCACAAGGTATTGGTCACATGATATGGCAGATCTCAGATGAGATCCAGATCTTCCGATGACATCTGATCTTATGATCTAGATTAGGATCTAATCTGTGGCAGAGATCCAGATTGGATCTCCTCGGCCTTCAGGCAGCCTTGCTGCATTCATAGATCTCTACCTGTGCTCTCTTCCATTCTCCCACATCCTCATGGTGTGGCTTCTCTTCCATTCTTTACCCTTGATCCATGAGGCCACTGCCTCACTCCTCATTCCTGCTCCATGCCATTACTCATCTATCTATTTAGAGGTCAGAGCTACTTTAGCTATTGGTGTCCACAGATAGCATTTTTAGGGTAGACCTTTTGTACATGGTCTGTGCACAGACCCCTGACAATATATAAGGCAGGAGGTGCAAGCTGAGGTTTCCTCAGTCTTGCTCTCTTGACCTCTTGGCTGGTTATACAAACTGAACTCTCAGATCTGCTGGCCTTTGGTTTATACAAGAGTAGTGGTCTCACCTCCTCTCTCTATTGCCTAGTTTGAGGCCACTAGCATAAAAGCCTCAGCAGTTGTCAGGACAGGATTAGGAGCATCCACCAAGGAAGCTTCGAGTATCAAGGAGTAATGGGAAGATCCCATTTCAGTGACTGTGGGAACTGTAGAGCATGTGATCGTGCGAACGAGTTGCCATACAAGGTAAACCCTAGGCTAAGGTCTAAGTCCTATTCCTATATCAGAGTATTCCTTAAAGCACACCTTAGTCATGATGTGGCAGATCTCTAGATGAGATCTGGATCTAGATTAGGATCTGATCTGTGGCAGAGATCCAGATGGGATCTCCTTGGCCACCAGGCAGCCACACCTCTCAGGGCTAGTGCTTCTCTTCCATTCCCCATCCCATTTCCATGAGGCCCTTGCCTCACTCCTACCTCATGCCCCATGCATTCCTACTATATCTATTTAGAGGCAGGAGCTACTTATGCTATTGGTGTCCACAGATAGCACTCTTTAGGGTAGACCCTTTGTACATGGTCTGTGCACCATGTCTGGCAATATATAAGGCAGAGGGTGCAAGCTGGGGAAACCTAGTCTTGCTCTCTTGACCTCTCAGCTAAACCAACAGTAGTGATCTAAGGCTTGATCCTAGAGGATTCCCCTTCAGCTCTTATTCACTGCCCTAGCTCTTCAGGTTTATACAAGAGACCCTGGCTCCAACTACCATTGCCTAGTTGTAGCCACTAGCACAAAAGCTACAGAAGGAAGGTCATAGGAAGGAGCATCCACCAAGGTGTTTGAGTATCAAGGACTAACAGAAAGCTCCTGTTTCAGTTTGAGAACCAAGGCAGGATGGGTAGTCACCCATTATAATGGTAGTTTGCCCTGGTGAACTTGCCATGGATTCCATTAAACTCAATGGCATTGTCAAATGGCTGACTCCCTAAAAAGTCAAGGATATTTATTCTTTCCTTGCCTTTACTAATTTCTACAGATGATTTATGTTATGGGGATCTCCCCATTGCCCTTGTGTCTTGTGTCTTTCTTGGTGAACACCTCATGTCTAAGCTGCTATAAGGCTTTTGAGCTAGTTGCCCCTAACTAGGCCTGGAATGAGAATATGATGGCTCATAGGCCAAAGGAGCAATGCCTCATAAGAGCTAAGGAGGGTCCCTTCTTGGGACAGCCTGAAGATCAAGAGTTCCATGTGTAAACCTGGTGAAGATCACAGAAGAGCAAGACTGGGGAATACCTGGCCTTAGCCCCCTGCCTTATATATTGCTAGGGTCCTTACATGGACCAAGTACAAGAGGCCTACTCTAATGTAGCTATCTATGTGCACCAATAGCCTAAGTAGCTCTGAACCTATAATAGATATATGGAAGTGCATGGATTGGGAATGGAGAGTGAGGCAGTGGCCTCACAGATCTAATAGTAATGGAAGAGTACCATACCATAAGGATGTGGGAGAATGGAAGGGAAGTGCATCAATCCAATCTATAAAGATAGCCTGGCAACCATGAGATCTCGGAGATCCTTTGGATCTCTGCCACAATCTTATCTAGAGATCTGCCACATCATATGACCAAACCTGTGCAGGGGAATGTCTGAATACTAAATAATAAGAACATAACCTTAGCCTAGGGTTTCCCTGTAAGGCATCTGGTTCCCATGGTCACATGTGATCATCGTGTTAGGCTGGAGCCATAACAATTTATCTCTAACTACTTCTCTATCACCTGCCCTCTTCTTGACCTTACTAAGAAGTCTGCCATCTGATCCTGAACTTATGCCTGTCAGGAGTCCTTTGGCTCCCTCAAGGCCCTCTTCCTCTTCCAGCCCATACTCCAGCTCTTCAACCTTTTCCATCCTTTCATCATTGCCACCAATATCTCTGCCTATATATTTAGTGACATTCTCCTACAAACCAATCTAAATAGGGATTGGTATTCCTGTTTCTACCTTTTCCAACCCTTTTTCACTGCCAAATGGAACTATGACATTTATGATCATGAACTTCTTGTAATTATCTGCACCTTTAAAGCCTGGTGACAATATCTCCAAGGCTTTCTCCATATAGTCCAGGTTTTTACTGACCATAAAAACCTCACCCACTTCTGTACTTCCCAGACCCTTAACTGTCAACAGGCCCACTGGCTTCTTGACCTCACTAACTTCAACATCCAGCTCCATTATATTGCTGAATTCTCTCTTACTAGCCCCAATGCCCTTTTTTATAGGCTAGACCCCTACCCTACTGACTTTCTTAATAATATCTCAGTCACTGCCCTCCCCAAATATCTCTTCTGTTATGTTATCAATATAACACTCTCCACTCATATCTGCAAACATGCTGAGACTGATCTCCTCTGCATGTTCCTTCTTCAAAACTGGGATAAACTTCAGAATAGCCTCTTATATTTCAAACTCCACAAACATGTTGTAGACTGGAAACTCTATAACAATCTTCTCATCTACCTTGATTATGTCTATATTTCTGTGAATGAATCTCTTTACCAATCCATTCTTTGCTGCTGTTATAATCACTTTATCACTGGCCATTCTGAATATCTTAAAACCCTTAAACTAGTCAAACAAGAGTTCTGGTGGCCTGGTATGGCCACCTATATCTGCTGCTTTGTTGAAGGTTGCACCACCTGTCAACAAAACAAGATTAACACCTATCCCTCTATTTCTGCTCTTTCCCCCATTAAATCTATTACAACCTGTCTCTTTTAGATGGTCTCTTGTAACCTCATCACTGACCTTTCACTCTCCAATAGCTTCAATTACCTGTTGGTTGTGATCAACCACAGGCTTACTGAGGTAATTCTATGCTCTACTAAGAAAACTGTTACTGCCAAGGGTATCACTACTCTTATTTTTTACAAAGTATATCTGCAATTTGGTCTTTACAACATGATTATCTCAGATAGAGGCCTCCAATTTGCCTCTGTCTTCACTAGGGAGTTTGATAAACTTCTTAACTATGACCTCTCCCTCTTCACTACATACCACCCCTAATTTAATGGGAAAACTAAACAAGTTAACCAGGAACTCAAAACCTACCTCTATTTCTTCTGCAGAGTAAACTTTTCTGAATGGGCAAAACAAATCTTCCATGTGGAATTTATCCACAACTGCTACCCTTATTCTATTACTAACCAATCTCCATTCTATCTTATAATGGAATATGAATCCCATGTCCTCCTTTCAGTGATCTTCAAGATCCTCATGTCTGCAGTTGCTAATAGATTAAAAAAATTGACAGCTACTAGAGATAAGGCCCAAGTGGCCCATAATCTTGCTTATCAAACTATGGCATCTTGCATCTACTTTAAGTTTCCAAAGGATCTAAAGTCTGGCTCAAAGCCAGAAATCTCAAACATTTTATAGTTAACCCCAAGTTCATGCCAAAATGTGAAGGACTCTTTACTATCATAAAGTTACTATCTCCCATCACATACTGCCTCTATCTCCCTGCTTCCTAAAAAATCCCTCAAGTCTTTTATGATTTGTTACTATTACTCTATTGTAAAAATAACACCTATGGAAAGAATTTCCCAGCTCCACCCCCAGACCTTGTAGAAGGTCAAGAAAAATATATAGTTGAATATATATTAAAACATTGTGGTTTATCTTCCTTCCATTTATTTTTAATCTGATAAAAAAGTTACTTAGCTAAAGAAAACTTATGGGAATCAGAGTCCAATCTTTGCAATGCTTCTGAGCTTGTCAAGGCATATAAATGCTGTCACTTTCCTGTTCCCCACCCTCAGCCCCCCATGTCCTTACAAGTTCCCTTAGAAACTGTGTTCTAAGAAATTCAAATTCTGGCAATATTCTACAACTTCACCTATTACTTATGCTTTACCCCAGACTTTGCCACCAACTCCATCCCTGCCTCTACTCCCACTACTATGTCCTCCAATAACACTACCCATCAATCCTTCTCTGTTTGTGCCCATATTAACTTAGACTATATTATTGAACTTTTTGCTAATCTCTCTCCTATTTCTTTTCTCCAAGCCTCTCTTATTGAATCCCTTACCCTAGTAACCTCATAACCTCCCCCCTGCCTAGTACCTCTGACCCCAAATTCACTACCTTTGCCAATATCCAGTCCAGTTCCCTCCTTGTTTCCCCTCCCACCCTTTATTATTATACTCTACCTCTTATTATCAATTCCTCTACCATTATTCTTGCCAAACTACATGCTATTACCATGATTAACCTACCCATCACCACTCATACTCTTTGCCTAAGAGACTGCTCCCCAAAATACTCCATCCTAGCATAATCCTTCATATTTGACTTATACCTTTTATTATTCATTGGATCTTACCTTAATATAAACTTCCCTCTGTGAGCCCTCTATATTCTTTACTATCAAGTGAAGCACATTCTTCAATGCTCTGTGGAATTCAATGTTGAAAATGTTTACTTAGGGCTTGATGCCATCTATTGACAAATGTCATTTATCCTGGATGATCTTGCTTACCAACTTGAGTTTGATGAATTTCTCACCAATTTAGATTGGTTTAAGCATGAATCCTCCATGGCCCACTGCCATGAACCTTCCACTATTTTCTTCTTTCCCTCCATATCTTTCTTTCCTCTCTTACCAAAGGAATTAGCCACCATTATCTGTGTTGAACATTGGTAAACTGGCCATTATGGCCATGTCCAACTTCCCCCATTTCACCTCCAGCATACTAAGGGTTGCTTTCAGTACCATGCTCTTGGCCATTGGCATATTGACTGTGCCACATATTAATGCCCCACCTGCCTATAATGGCAATCTGGCCATAATTAGGCTAATTGCCCTCTTTACCACCCTTTATCTCAGTAGTCCACTTTCTTCTTCTTCCATGGCACCTCTTCCCCCTCTCAAGGTTCTTTCTCCTCTCAGTAACCTTCCCATGGCTTCTCTCATAGTTTCTCTTACTTCCAGTATTCACATGGCTCTTACTACCCAACTTTTCCATTTTTCATACCCCCTCTGCCTTCTTATTACACTGATAATGACATTGTCATTGATGAAGTGGGTTGGTGCAATATCACAGGATTCCTCACTCCCTCTTTCTAGGCTTTATAAATGTTCAACTGGATTATTGAATGTATTGGAGGGGTAATATTATAATAGATTCCTTTTCTTTTTTTTCTTTCCTCATAGCTTCAGACTTCACATATTTTTGACAAATTCCCATTACATTCTGGAATATTTAGACTTCTTCTGTCCAGAACTTCTCCTTTGTTAGTGGATATTACTCATTATCTGCTTTTATTGCATTTTATCTGTTTCCACACAGATTACTTAGTCAACTTAGTTACCTATGCTGACTTATTCAACTGAGTCTAAACTCTATCCACTATAGTATAAGTAGTGTACTTCTCTATTCATGTTTTTTATGCTACTTTTGCCTTATTTTACCTTGCCTTACTTATTCTACTCTGTTCCTCTAAGAACATTGTTGGAATCTCCCAGCCTGCTCATAACCTTTATTGGCAAGCATCTCTTCATCCTCAACTAGTCCAGCATTCTAGTCTTGTTCTAACCTTTACAGTGGAGTTCTAGTGCTATTCTATATTTATATCATCTCTCTAGTTCTTAGGTTGACTTGTATTGAGCCTACCCCTTAGCTCTAGCCCACAAGGTCTATGTTAGTCCCTACCCAGACCTAGCATAATAGGACCAGTATATAATACAGCTAACATAGCAAGATTCCAAGAAATATCCATTAGATCTTGGAAATTAATGGAGAAAGCTTGAACTTACTTCAAGGATATTTTTGAAAATGAGGCCTGTTAGAAAGCAGGAAAATGTTAAGGGAGTGTGACAATCTAGGTATTGTATCTTCCAGATGTACTTTATTTTCAAAGTTTGTTTTATTTTGCCTTTAGACAAAAATAGATTGTTTTTACACTGGAAAGGCATCTAATATGAGTGTGGCCCTGGCTAAAAGGTGCTTGATTCCTTCTAAAAGAAAAGCTAACAATTATTTTTATACAGACTTTGAATTTGAAACAAAAATCCTGGACCAAATATTTAATAGAATATAATATAATAAGTTAAGGGTAGAAATAAATTTATTAGGAGAAACACATGGAAAAGAAGGTTTGAGAATAACTAACTGTGACTTTACTGACACAATTATAGATTCTGGAGCATTACTTACCTTTATTGATTAATAGTTTATATGAAAGCATGGCTTATATAAAAAGCCTACAGGAAAGTATTTTATAATATACAACACTAATGGAACACAAGGATTCATTGGTCAGATTATACATTATGTGGTACTCTATTTATCTATCAAGGACAAGAATGGCAGATGGCATCAAAAGCAAACAACAATTATGATGTCAAGTTTAGAAACTCTCAATCTCCTTATTAGATATAATTGGTTTAAAAGGCATAACCTAGACATTAACTGGGTAAAAAAGATGATTCAATTCCCTGACTGTCATGTCACATGTTGGCAAATTCATGTCAATATCATAGAAAACCAAGAATTAAAAAAGGAATTACTAAAGGAAGTATGGCCTTTTTTATTTGTATTTTTACAGAAAAAATCAGAAAGGATGCCAATATAAAAACCATGGGATTATGCAGTGAACTTAAAATCAGACTTTGTACTGAAGAAGGGAAGGATTATTTCTCTTGCTAATGTTGAATTACAGGAAATAAGAGAATTTATTGCCAAAAAATTAGCAAAAAAGTATATTAGAAACTTCAAGTTACCACAAATATTACCAGTGTTATTTATTGGTAAGAAGGATGATGGAAAGTGAATGATAATCAATTACTGTTATCTTAATAAACACACAATTAAGAATAACTATTCAATTCCTTTAATCTCAACTTTTATTAATTATTTGAAGGAAGCTACTCTTGTTACTACTTTAGATCTTTGATAAGGGTATAATAACATCTGTATCAAAGAAGGGGATAAATGGAAGGGAGCATTCATGACTTCCTTGGGTATGTATAAACCATTGGTTATGTATTTCAGGATATGTAATTCCCTGGATACTTTTCAAATCATGATTAATGATATTTTTCATGATTTTTGGGCAGAAGTGCTGGTTTACATTAATAATAATAATATTTTTACAAAGGAAAATCTCCAGACAACCATTATGCAATCATTCAAGAAGTTTTATGCCATTTATGGGATCATGATTTATTCTTGAAACCATCTAAATGTCACTTTGCAAAAAATAAAGTTGATTATCTTAGAATGGTTGTATCTAAAAAGAGGGTAAGAATGCAGTTGAATAAAACTAATACTATAAAGAATTGGCTGGTTCCATCCATGATTAAACAGTTGCAATCATTTTTGGGTTTAGCTAATTATTATAGAAGATTTGTTTCTTATTTTGCAGATATTACATATCCTTTACATTACCTTGCTTGCAAAACAATTCCTTTCTTTTGGAGTTTTGATTGTTAGAAGGCTTTTGATTAACTTAAAACCATTTTTATCTCTGGCCCCCTTCTTATCTTTTCTAACTTCTTTTATCCTATTTGGCTTAAAATCAATGCTTCTAGTATTGCTATGAGAGTTGTCCTTTTCTTCTAACTTGAAGATGACACTTGGCATCTGGTAGCATACATGTCTCATGTCTTTACCTCTGCCAAACTCAATTACCCTATTTATAACAAGGAACTTTTAGCCATAATTTGGGCATTAAAATATTGACAGCATTATTTTTTGGAATATTTCCAATTTGAAATTTGAACTAATCACAAAAATCTGAAGTATTGGCACAAGCCTCAGAATCTATCTTCTTGTCAGGCTTGGTAACAAGCAGTGCTTGCTGAATTTAATTATGTTTTTGTTTATAAACCAGGTATCTCCAATGGTTATGCTAATGTTCTCTTTTATTATTTGAACTATGGCATTCTAACCAATTTTAATAAGGATATCACTCTTCTTTTCTCATTTGTTTTTATTAATTCTATTTGCCCATCTTCTTCTTTCTTTGACAAGGTGGTTATGCTTTCTTTCTTCCTTTCTCTTTCTTCTTGATATTATAATAAGGATTACAAGATCTATAAAAACAAAAATAATCAAACTTTTGTCTCTATGGCACTTTTTTCTAAATTACTTCCACCTTACACATTTTTTACCTTTACAAGGGCATGCAGGTCAATTGTAAACCTTCCAACTACTATTATCAGCCATATTTAAAGGACAATATTACAGATTTCATTTGAAAATATTCTATCTGTACTATGGCATCAGAATAGAAAATACCTACATTCATATTATTTCTTGCTATGGCATCAAATTCTTGGAAAGATATATTAGTTGATCTGATAACAGGATTACTATTGATATTAGAAAAAAATGCCATATTGGTGGTTATAAATAGTTTTTCAAAAAAGTGGTGTTTATTCTCTGCTTCTCTTCTCTTTCTTTTTTTTCTTTAGCAGAACTTTTCAAAGATCACATGTGGTCACATTATTACCTCCCTTATTCCATTGTTTTGAACAGGAAATCAAAATTTGTTTTATTCTTTATTTTAAAACTTTATTGGGCATTAAAGATTTCATCCAAAATATCAACAGCTTATCATCCACAGATAAATGAACAGACAAAACAAATTAACCAGAAGTTGAAAAAATATTTGTGCACTTTTATTGCAAAACAACAAAAGGACTGGATAGAGTGAATTAAAATGGCAGAATTTCATTATAGCAATTTTTTCTCTTCCATTACCAAAACAACCCCTTTTGCAATTACTAAGTAATTTACTTCTTATATGGGGTTTGAAGCTCCACACTACTTCTTGATGTTTGCTAGCCAACTGGACAAATCTTTTTCCATTATTAAGGAGTTTTTAGAAAAGGCTTGAATTATAATGCTGGCTTGTAACATCAAGTTCTTCTATCCTATTTATTATTCTGGTGATTCTATTATGCTCTTCACAAAAATCTTTATTTTTCTTTTCCTTTCAAAAAGCTTACTTACCAATGGCTTGGATTATTTAAAGTTCTGAGATCTTTCTAGTATCTGCCCTGGATCTTTCCTATCTAGATTTCAATGCTATCTCTGTGGATTTAATAGATTGTTATAACTTTGAATTTTAAAGACTATATCTAAATGCTAGAAAAAAGAAGGAATATTAAAGAGAACTACAAAGAAGGCTCTGAAGAGAAGCAACTAAAGAGAAAACTGATAAAAAGGACTTAGAAGAGATTCAAGGATTATATAACTATGGGTTAAGCTTTGAAAGGGCTAAGATCCAAAAAAGTGCAAACTGCAAAGTACAAAGTAATTAAATCTGAAGACACTTGACTACTTATACCTGCCCCTTATATATGACCCAGGGAGACACACAGACCATGTACAGTAAGCCTACCCTAGAGTACTGCTATCTATGGATAACAATAATAGTAAGAGCATACTATTAAATAAGAGAAAAAAACATAGAGTGGAAATAAAAAAGTAAGATAGTGATCTTATAAATTAAAAAAATGAATAAGAAGAGAAGAGAAGACTTATAATGGAAGATCAGGATCTGACATGAGAACAGAGATCTTAGCCACAGATAAGATAAGATCATAGATACAGATTTTAAATTTATTAGATTTATGGAAATAGTATTAAAATCTAGAATGAAAAGATTTAAAGCAGATACTGGAAAGATCCCAGATCTCTTAGTCACATATCTACTAATCATAAAGGTACTTATAAAGATCTAATCATAAGCTAGAATTATCCAATAAGAAATAGTTCTCCTATAATTATATAAAGTAAAAGTGTGGTTGCATATAGATATATAACATGAATCTTGGATCTGCATATATAATTTCATTATATTTGTGGCAGAGATCTTTGTTCTTATATAAGACTCTAATTTTTCCATTATAAATCTTCTCTTTTTTT
>JBBPJW010000340.1:23829-35190 GCA_038088935.1 Pulveroboletus aff. viridisquamosus
TTGTTTCATAAAGCCATTGTTTTACTTCTTTATATTTGCTCCATATTTTTCCCCTTTCTTATTTAATAGTATGCTTTTACTGCTATTAGTGTCCATAGATAGTAGTACTCTAAGGTAGGCTTCTTATACATGATCTATGTGCTAACCCTGACAATATATAAGAAGCAGATATAAATGGTCAAGTTTCTTCAAACTTAATTATTTTGTATCTTGCAGTTTATACTTCTTTGAATCTCAGCTCTTTTAGAGCTTAGCCCATAGTTGCACAAGCCTCCAGCCTCTTCTAAGTCCTCCTTATTATTTTCTCTTTGATTGCTTCTCTTTAAAGCCTTCTTAAAAGTTTTTTCTTTCATGTTTTTTTTTCTTGGCATCTAGGTTTAGCCTCTGGGATCCAGAGTTGTAATACTACTTTGTCCAAATCTTTATAATTCTGCTTATTATGGCTAGACTGGACTAGTCTTATCTTTTCTGCCACTTCTCTTGAGTTTTAAGCAGACTTTTCTTTATATTTCCAACCTTTTCCAGAATTTATCTGGAAATTGCCAGAGTAATATCAGTTAAATCTGGATAAATGTTTAATAAGCCTACTAGAGAGTAATTCTGACTTAAATTAATCCAGTAGTCAGATTGCACTAAGGTTTTGATAGTATATTTAAACTTATACTTGTATACTTTTATTTCTTGTTCTTTATTTTACAAGAGTATCTCTTATCTTTATTTGTTCCCTTTAACAGTTTTTTCTTCACTATTATTGCATTGGGCCATATAAAAACTTACAATTATTCATATTTCCAATTATAATTTCCATCTTGGTACTTTTAATCTCTCTAAGACAACTCTATTTTCCATAACTTATATTTTCATGCCTTTCTTAATCTTTAAACCCCCTTTAAAGATATTTAAAGTTGGTTGCATAAAGTTTTAAGAAGTTCTAGACTTTTTTACTACTTACTTTTTTATCTGAATTTCTATTAGCATAGAAACTTTTAATTAGGCCAGATTACTTCTCTTAGCTTCAGATCTTTTTAATATTTATGAAAAGTTCCAGTTCATCAAAGTTATTTTGATCCTCTTTATGCTATCTTTTAATACTATATCAAGAGTGGTAGTTATGGTTTAGCTTTCTTCTCTAGTTATTACCTAATCTTTTTTCTTACTTAAGCTCTAATCTTATAAGTCAAATTAAAATTCCTATTAGTGCCTTAGCCCCTTCTATTACAAAATCCCTTATAACTTTATTCTAGAAGTTACTCTGACTAGCTTTAAATTATCTTTATTTCTTTTTTTATAAATATCTAAATTTACCTTAGAAATCTAGATAATCTCTACCATTATCTATGATCCCTTTTTACAAAATATTAAACAAAAACCACCAAGCTAGCATTGATCTAGTTTGCTTTTCTCTATTGTTATGCATCTAGCATATCAATACTATTACTTTATATGATTATAAGAGAATTATACCATATTAGATAATCCTAGCCTAGAGTCTAATCTATATAAGTATCTTTCATGGTCAGTGGTCACATGACTGGTCATGTAACAATTCTGATGGAATCTGGAATCTTCCCAGAATTTACCCAAGATCTTCTCTATCTAGATTTTCAATACTATTTCCATGAATCTAATGGATCTAGAGTTTGCATCTATAATTTTATCATATTTGTGGCAGAGATCCCTGTTCTTATAACTTTCTCATGATAGACCCTGACTTTCCATTATAAGTTTTCTCTTCTCTTCCATTTTTTTTTTAAATTCATAAAGCCACTACCTTACTTCTTTCATATTTATCCTATATATTTTTCTTCTTTATTTAATATGTACTTTTACTACTATTGGTGTCCATAGATAGTAGTAGCTTAGGATAGGCTTACTGTACATGGTTTATACATCTATCTTGGCAATATATAAAAAATAAATATAAGTGGTTAAATTTCTCCAGATTTAATTACTTTATACCTTGCTATTATATCCCATATTCTAAATTCAATTTTAACCCAGCTTTTACTTGGCTGTCCACACTCAGTGCTTGCCAGTAGGCTATTCATGCATCTCTGGCCCTTCCGCTACTACTTCACTTTACTTAAGTTGTACTTGTGCCTTCTCTATACTAGCAATACTATAGATGCTCTGATCCTCTATTTCATCTTTGCTCTATTCTGTTTTCAGCCTTGTCTTATTTTCAGTTATTAAATACAACTTTATTTCTATCTCATCCTTTCCAGACTATTCTGCATTACCTCTGCACTTTCTTCCACTCTTGTTTCTATTATATTTCTATTTTGCCTCTTATATTTTCTTACCATCTTTCAGTTTCAGACTGACATGTCTTGGTGCTATCATTACTAACATCTCATTTATATTCAAGATGCATTGGCACCTGTCCTAGCTTCTAAGACAACTCCAGTCTTATCTTCTCTTTTCACTTAGATCTTTTCACTACTTTAGAACTATAAGTACTATAATTCCTATATGATACTATAGTTTAAATATCAATGAAAATACCCCCATTTTGAGTTTGTTTTTACTCTGACTAAGCTTTCAAGCTTACCCTCTGAATCTCTGATTTACTTTAGAGTAACTTCAGGCCTTAATAAAATTCTCAAGGAAATTTAAAGGGCTTGTTCTTATTATAACTAGGCTCAACAATTCTTGTCTTGCCTGTCCTTCATGTTGAGCTATAAAACTGCTCTCCTCTCTCCCTCTAACCTTTTTGTAAATTGGAACATCAGATATATAAGAGCACATCACATAAGGTGAAGCCAAGTCCTATTTAATCCAAGGAAAGCTTCCTTCAACCTTTTAAAATCACCAGACTTCTTCAGAAGCCTCAAACTATACCCTTATCTTCAGATTGAATACCATCAGTACTAACTAATTTGGTATTTATAAAGCAATCTAATGAACCAGAGTCAATCAGGGCAGGAAATAAAGGAATAATATGGGAGATAAGAGTAACAAGAGGCATAAATAAACTAGAATCTGAAAGAGTAGACATGTTAACTCTGATTTCCTATAAGACATGGAAAGGACCAATGTAATCTCTAGCCTATATAGAGTCTTAGAGGTTGCAAACTATTTTTTTGTCTTAGTGGAGGCCTCCAATTTGATCTAAAGTAAAGATTTTGATGGCACAAGTCTTAGTTGCCTTGAAGGCAAATATTGGGCAGTTTTTAACTATATGGCCAGCAGTCCCATAGAACATACAGAAGTGGTTATTGAAATGGTATCTTTGTACTTCATTGGTAAGTTTTCTGTTTTTATTAAGCTTGAACACAGTATCATTTTTTGAAAAGATGAAGGATTTAACAGAACTGATAATGATGGCAAATTACTCTTTGATTCTTTCAAGCTAGAAAAAGATGCAGAAGGTACAGAGGATTTTTCAGAGAATTTAGATGGGTTAAATAACTTCTTTTAATAGCTAATTTTAAATCTATGCTTCTAATAGCAAGCATTAAGAGTCTAAATGAGTTGGCAAAGTTTGTGGAGAGTAAAGAGCTTGCCAACATAAAAAATATTATTTTTAATGTGATTTGGGAGGTTATTATAGAAATAATATTAGAGAGCACCTTATTCATAATCCCAGACTTGCAAAGCAACTCTGTTAAATTTAACAACATACTTGTTGATTTACTAACCATTTTTTATTATTAGCTAATCTAATTGGTACTTTATATCTCTAATTAGATTGTATAGTTCAAAGTTGGTTTAAAGTTTATAAACAAACTTCTTGAGGCTATCCATCAAAAGTGAATATAAGTTAGAATCATCTATAAAAAGGAGATTAGATTCAAACCACTTTAATGCCATGCCTTTAAGATAAAACTAGATATAAGTGACTTTTAAGCAGTTAGTGGCAAAAGCTTAAGAACAGTCTTGGAAATTTAGCTTATATTGAACAAGAAAACTCCAGAGCTTCTGAAGGTCAGTTTCATTAAGGTTCAGTTCTCAAACTTTGGTCCTTTATAAGGTTTCTAAGGTTTTACTAGAAAAGTGGGCAAAAATATAAATAGTGCTAGCAAGATTCTCAAGTATATAAATGGAAATGGGTTTACTATCTACAAGAAGCTCATGGTTTTTTTTCTAAGCACTAAAGTTGACACTAAAAAAGAAATTTCTGAAAATCTTCAAAATACTAGGAAAAATGCCATAATTAGTAGGTATAAAGGAGGGTTTCCAACTTATTCAGATCTTCTTTATCTTGTGCTAAGGGGAAAGGGGCTGTAAAGCAGAAACTGGTAAAGCATAAGCAGAAAAACTCAGAAATGAATGAGTTACAACTTTGAATTCCAGAAACTATATCTAAATACTAAAAGAAGAAAAAAAACATGGAAGATAACTTCTAAGGAGATTCTAAAGAGAAACAACTGAAGAGGAAATAATGAGAAAAACTCAGAAGAGACTCAAGGCTTGTACAACTATGGGCTAAGCTTTTAAAAAGAGCTAAGATCTAAAGAAGTGCAAACTGCAAAATATAAAATAATTAAGTCTGGAAAGACTTGACCACCCATATCTGCCCCTTATATATTGCCAGGGAAGGCACACAGACCATGTACAGTGAGCCTACCCTAAAGTTTTACTATTTATGGACATCAATAGTAGTAAAAGTGCACTATTAAATAGAAAAGAAAAAAACATGGGATAAAATAAAGGAGTAATGCAGTGGCCTCATGGATCAAGGAATGGAAATGAAAGATTAGAATCTTACATGAAAATAGAGATCTCTGCTACAGATATGATAAAATCATAGATGCAAATTCAAGATTCATTAGATTTTTGGAAATAGCATTAAAATCTATATAGAAAAGATTCATGGGCAGATCCTGGGAAAATCCCAGATCTTATAGTTATATAACCACTAACCATAAAAATACTCATATAAGATCTAACCATAGACTAGGATTATTCAATAAAAAGTAGTTATCTCATAATTATATAAAGTGAAAGTATAGTTGTGCATAGATATATAATAGGTTAAGTGGCAGTCTAAGAACAGGTTATACAATATATGGTCATAATAATGAAAGATAAGTGCAAATGAAAGTTTTAATATACTATTAAACACTGGATATATTTTAGATCTTTTTCAAAATGCTTTGAAAAAATAATTGAATAGAACTTAATTTTATCTTATATAATATGTCTTTGCACTAATTCTGGTGCTTTAAATTTCAGAGAAGGTGGAAAAAAATTAAAGGGTTGAAAAAAGTCATGGAGACTTGGATTCAAAGATATAAAAGTATAAAGCCTGCTTATAAGATTGAGGGAGAATTCAGAATAGCAGAAAATAGTACTGGATTATATTAATATTTAAACTGAGATACAAGATATAAAGCCAAAGTACTTATACTTTAAAGAAGCAAATTATCTAAAAGAAAAAGAAAATATAATAGTGTTATAACATATTTTTTCTTTTCTTAATTACATGACTTATCTTATCAGGGCACATAATGGGTCATGAGACCTAGGGCATAGGGTTAGCCTTGTGCCTAAGAATCCTACAAGCTTCTTTTATTTCTGTTAACTTCTCTTTTATTTTAAAGGCCAGGATTCTTGATGGTTCCCAGGAGTGCTTCTCTTCTTTTTGATCTCTATGCCACATACATGAAAAAATTCCCATCAGAGACTTGGTCCATGCACATTACTATAGCATATATAAACTATAGCTATAATGCTCTCTGCTCTCTATGTTGCACATCTTACGCAACCACCACTTTTACATCATGTGATCATGGAAATGATACTCCTTTTCAGGTTAACCCTAGCTTAGGGCTTGGTATTCTTTACGAGTACTTCACAGTCAGTGGTCACAATACTAGGGTTAGGGATCTTCCCAAAATCTGCCCAGGATCTTCCCTATCTAGATCTGATTGTATCTCCATGGATCTGATGGATCCTGAGATCTGATCTTATCTGTGGCAGAGATCCCTGTCCTCATGTTAAACCCTGATCTTCTCTTCCATTCCACACCCCTTGTCTGCAAGGCCACAGCCTCACTCATCATATCTGCTCCATGCTCTCTCCTCCTTTATTTAATAGTATGACCTTACTGCCATTGGTGACCATAGATAGCAGTACTCTAGGGTAGGCTTAGATTAGTTGGTCTGTGTGCCTCCCTAGGCAATATATAAGGGGCAGATACAGGTGGTTAAGTCTCTCCAGACTTAATCACTTTGTCCTTTGCTTTAAGCACTTCTTTGGATTCCAACTCTTTTGAGGTTAGGCCCATAGTTGCACAGGCATGAGTCCCTTTTGAGTCCTCCTTTGTTGCTCCCTCCTTGGTTGCTCCTCTCCAGGGCCTCCACTAGAGTTCTTCTTCATGTTCCTCCTCCAATTCTTCATCTAGGTATAGCCTCTGGAATCCAGAGTTGTAACACTCTAGCTTTGAACACTTGTACTATACTCATGTTAACTCTATGCTTCTCTTATAAAAAACTCCTTTTCCTTCTTGAGCTTGTAGTACTCTTATTTAAGGTGCATAATACTTGTTCAAAGCTACTCTTACATCCTTTTTCCTTATTTTTGCACTACAAGTGCTTTCATGTTTGTTTGTTCACAGAAAGAGTTATCCATTGTGGCAAGTTAAAAGTTGTTGATGAAATTTAGCCATTATCAGGCTTACCTAGAATATCAAATTGTGAAAGAAGTTTACCTTGACAAGTGTGTCAAAGAGAATATTACAAAGCTAGTTAAAAAGACTACCAGAAAGAGACATTGTTACTGAAATAATAAGGCAGAAAAAAAGATACTTAGAAAAAGATTCAAAGTTGCTTGCCATTGCAATATTCTAGTTGCTCATTTACTAAAGAAATGAATTATAGTTATTAAGGAGGACTATAAGATCAAAATAGCCCAATCCAGGAAATTTGCTTCACAAAGACTTAGGTTCCTTTGCTTTACTGCATTCTTAAAGAAATTAACACCTAGATCTAGCTGTAATGGCAGCCTAGCCATCCTTCTTGATACTTGAGTTTTCCTTGATGGATGCTCCTAATCTATCCTTAATAACTGGTAAGGCTTTTGGTCTAGTGGCCCCTAACTAGGCAGTAAAAGAAAGGATGAAACCTGGGCCCTTGTATAAACCAATAGCCTGCAGCACTAGTATTGAAACTAGCCTGTATAACCAGCCTAGAGGTCAAGAGAGCAAGACTGGGTTTCTCCAGCTTGCACCCCCTGCCTTATATATTGCCTATGTTCATGCATGGATTAAGTACAGGGAGCCTACCCTAAACCTATGCTATCTATGGTCACCAATAGTGTAACTGGCTCTATTAAATAAGTAAGGTAGCTGCATGGGGCAGATATAAAGGAGTGAGGCAGTGACCTCATGAATCAGGAGATATAATGGAAGAAAAGCCATATCATGAGGATATGGGAGAATGAAAGTACACAGGTATGCAGATATGAATGCAGCATGGCCACCATAAGGCTAAGGAGATCTCATCTGGATCTCTGCCACAGATCAGATCCTAATCTAGATTATAAGATCAGATATCATCAGAGACTATATCTAGATCTCATCTGAGATCTGCCACATTATGTGACTGATATCTGGTGCAGGAAAATACTCTGATTAATAGGACTTAGCCTTAGCCTAGGGTTATCCTTATAAGGCATCTTGTTCACATGCTCCTGGTCATATGACTATGCAATTATTCATATCATGTGCTCAACAGTTCCCATGGTCACATGCTATGAACTGTTATGTTTGCTAGATGTGTAACACTAGCTATGGCTGGTGAAAGTACTAATATCACAGTACTAATTGACCAGATGGTGGAGCTGTTACTTTAGTTGAAAAATAACATCACAAGAAAGGTTGCCAATCTAGAAGTTTGGAATGGTGACAGACAAGAGTGGAAAAGATAGTGAATCTTCCTCTGAGTATGAATAAGGAAGCAAGATTGGAAAAAAAAAATGCCTTAGTGTTATGTGCTCAGCAAACACTAACAGTTTACTCATATAACTGTAGAACTAACCTGCCTTATAAGGATAAATCCTAGGCTTAGGTTTGGTTTATTATATCAGTGTTATAATCATTTTTTACTTTTCACATCACGTGACTGTGGGACACCTTTACTCTTTCATCTTTTCACTTTTTCACCTCTTCACATCTTCACATTTCACTCCTTCACACTTTCACATATCACAGTCTAGACCATGACATCGATACCTGGCAGCTTCCTCAAGGAACTGCTAAGGTACTCACTCCTTTAATGCCATTGGTTGGCTGATTGTAGCACACTTAGGGCCGGAGCCATTTACATGGTCCGTGCACATCACTGTAGCATATATAAGAAGGCTGGCATGAGCTGGGGATCTCCCAGTCTTGTGCACTTGAGCCTTAGGCTTTATACAAGTTCCTTGACTCTTCTACACATTCCTCTTGCCTAGTTCCACTGGGGCCTAGCCTAAAACCCAGTCTTTTGAGTATAGTTGCGATCACTAGGACGATTCAGCATTTTCAGCAACAACTAAGAGAATAGCCATTTCAATCAGAGTATTCCCCACTCATGGGTTGATCACATGATATGACTAGATCTCAGATAAGATCTTGGATTGATACTGATAACATCTAATTTCAAGAATCTAGATAGATTTCCTTGGCCTTATGATTGCCATGTCTAATTCATATCTATTAACTCTAAGTACCTTCCATTCTCCCACATTCTTATAGTTGTGATTCTCTTCCATATTCCTTGATCCACAAGATTATTGCCTCATTTCTTACTCATCACTCTATGCCCTATTTCCTATTTAAGAAGGCATGAGAGGTTACTGCTATTAATTACATAGACAGTAGATTACTTATCCTGTGTATGAGACTATGCCTTCTGGCAATATATATACAGGGTGGGCAAAACCTAAAGTCTCTCCAGTTTTAATCACTTATATTATTTGCTTATTTCTTTACTTGAGCTTATACTCTGAATTAACCCAGGTATCTCCTTCCTCTTCCTCTTAAAGCCTGAGCACTATTAGTGTTAACTTGGGTTACCTCTGTCAAGATTCACAAGCCTAGTTCAGGGCCACTAGCTTAAAAGCCCTATTGTTATTGTTGCTAGCCTGTTACTTACTGGTTGCTGGTATTATTCAGATTACACTCTTGGAATGCATAACACTTAGGGAAATTGCAGTTCTTTTAAAAATAAAAGATATAGCAGATAATTTTACCACATTAATATCAATAAAGTATAATGACATGAAATATTACTATATCTGGGTGAATGGTCAGGATATGGGGAAAGTTAGAAAATGTGATATAATCCTCTTGGCTGGATCTCCAGGCCAAGATTAAGGGTTACTTTAGAATTAAGGAGCTAGTGCATTAAAGCCTTAAGAAGCTCCAGGTATTAAAGCAACAAGGCAGAAAGATTGACAACTTTCTAAACAAGTTTGATCTTCTTAGGAAGAAGGCAGAGGTAAATGATAACCATGTGGTTGAATTGCTAAAGCAGGCCATGGATTACAAAATCTATTCACAGGTGGCACTACAGGGTAGAGATAACAGGCAATACTTAAATATGTTTGCTTATTTCAGACAGGTTGGTCATATCTTTGAAAAGATAATCATAGAACAGCTGTCATTTTGTTCTCAAGGACCTCTCCCTTACCTCTCCTACCAATATTATTATTCTCAGCTGCCTTATTCAAATTATTTCTCTCCTCCTCAGTTTATAGCAGTTAGTACCCAGCCAGGGCATGGTACATCCATGAAAATAGATTATCAAAATGTGAGGCCCATTAGACCTCCTTTTACTTGTTTCAATTATAATAAGATAGACCACATGGCACAAGACTTCAGGGTCCCCCAAAACCCTGCATGTACAATAATGCCCTTCCAATTTCCTTAAAGGCCACCTTAGTCTACTCAATAGAGGCAACAACAAGTTTAGCTGATCCAGTTTGGAGAATTTTCACCTCCAAATGAAAACAGTTGGTATTCAGCTGAGCCAGAGGCTATTGGCCCCATCTACAACATGGCAGACACTGCCAGGTTTTAGAAGATTCCTGCTGCCTTGTGAGGATCCATAAAAGAAGTGAGGGCTTTTTTTAAGGATATCTTTGAAAATAAGGCCAAGCAGGGAAAAGTTGAAGGGTGTACAAGAAACTAGGTGTTGTACTTCCTACAAATTCTACTTCCTTTTCTAAGTTTGTATCAAATTGCCTTCAGGCCAATACAATATGTTTTCATGCTAGGAAGGCATCTTGTGCAAGTGTAGCCCCAGCTAAAGGGTGCTTAATTCCTTCCACAAAAGAAACTAATAAACATTTGTACATAGATTTTGAATCAGAATAACAAAACCTGGATCAAATATTTTCAAGAAAGAAATAAGACAAGTTATAAGTAAAAGTGAAGATTTTAAAAGAAGTAAGAGGCAAAGAAGGTATAAGAGTGCAAGCCTGTGGATTTACTGATGCAATACTAGATTCAGGAGCATTACTAACCTTTATAGATCAGAAGTATGTATGGAAGCATGGCTTATATGAAAAGCCTTTGAATTACTTTCTTACTATATTTAATGCTGATGGTACCCAAGAAACCATTGAACATATTATGCAGTATGTGGTTCTCTACATAGCAATCAAGGACAAGAATGGCATGTGGCACCAAAAAAAGATTCAAGCAATAGTATCTTATCTGGGATTACTTAACATAATTATAGGATATAATTGATTTAAAAGGCATAACTCAGATATCAATTGGGTCAAGAAAACTATTGAATTTCTGCAGTGTCCTGCCAACTGTCACATTTGTTATATCAACATTGCAGAAAATGAGAAACTTAAGACAGAACTTCCTTTAAAGGTATAAAAGTTTTTAAAAGTTTTTTTACAAAAGGAATTAGAGTGTATGTTGACATGCAAGCCATGGAATCATGTGGTTGACCTCAAAGAAGATTTTATCCCAAAGAAAAGTAGAATTATTCCCTTAGCTGATGTTGAATTAGCAGAAGTTTACAAGTTTATTGTCAAAGAAATGGCAAAGGTGAAACAGGTGACTACCCATTGCTCCTTGATACTCGAATCTCCTTGGTGGATGCTCCTGTTCCTGTTCTGATAACTGCTGAGGCTTTTAGGCTAGTGGCCTCGAACTAGGCAATAGAGAGAGGATGAGACCACTACTCTTGTATAAACCAATAGCCAGCAGTGCTGAGAGTTCAGACTGTATAACTAGCCAAGAGGTCAAGAGAGCAAGACTGAGGAAACCTCAGCTTGCACCTCCTGCTTTATATATTGTCAGGGGTCTGTGCACAGACCATGTACAGAAGGTCTACCCTAAAGATGCTATCTGTGGACACCAATAGCTAAAGTAGCTCTGACCTCTAAATAGATATATGAATGAGAACATGGGGC
>JBBPJW010000341.1:0-35166 GCA_038088935.1 Pulveroboletus aff. viridisquamosus
TTTATTTCTTTTTCTTTTCCTATAAAAAACCAGAGTCTAACAGGTCTTTCTCATTTCAGTATACTACTCATGTTATAGACCATATATATAGTCTACAAGATCTTATTAGTTTACTTTAAAGTTAAAATGGGACTCTACCTGTTGGTCTTGTGACTTGAGCTACTCTGGTAGATGCTTCTAACTTGTGCTTGTGCTAATGAATTACTGGAAGAGCCTTTGAACTGATGGCCCTAAACTAAACATAATAAAAAGGAAAAATATACCAAGAATCTATATAAAGCTAAGCTTAGGTAATAATGGCAGAGCCTAGTTCTTGTGTAAACTCTTAAAAGGTCAAAAGAGCAAGACTAAGAAAATCCCAGCCTATATCCTCTGCCTTATATATTGTCAGTGTTGTGTTTTCTCCTTTCTCTTCTCTTTTTCCTTTCTCTCATTGTAGCTTCAGCTCTTCACACACCTTAGGTGCTCTCTTGCTCATTTGTCATCAATAGATTCTGCTCTTCTTGTGTTCTAGCCTAGCCTAGACCACTCTCTTGTTATGTCCTTTGCCTGGGCCTTCTATCTCCACTCAGCTGACTTATAACCATTCCATCTCTTTTCATCCATTTCTATATGGATATCTTACTTATCATTCATCAGCATGATTACTCACTGCATCTCCGCTTCAACTCTATTAGCTGTACTATAAAGTAGTGTACTTCCTGTTCCCTTTTCTTTATGCTACTTCTACCTTGCGATCTTCTCATAGTCTTTGCACCTCCACTACTCCTTGTACCTATGTACTTGGAATCCACTGCTTGTGTCCTGGCACTTAACCAGAGGATCATCAGTGTCTGATTTTGGCATACCCCTGGGAGTATAGCTGGTACTTTTAAAGGCACAATACTTCGTTTGTCACCTTTCACTCATCTTAAAGCTTATCTTTGGTTTGCTTCATTCTCTTTTCTTACAGCAAGGTCTATGCCTGTCCCTACCTGGGCCTAGCATAACAAAAGAAGTAGCATCATCTACTTGCAGCCAGCATTGCTCTAGTTCACTCCCACCATTCTGCCCAAACAACCCTCACTGTTCAACTCTCTCTGGGGGGAGCCTTGTACCTCTACCTTAGATCCTCTTGAATCCACTTCAGAGCCCAAGAACCCCTCTTCTCCAGATCACCCTTCCACACCAGAAGATGCACTCACAAATATCCTCATCCTCTCTCAAGAAAAAGTATGAGAAGACCATGACCTTGCTCACAAACTCTTCTCTTCCTTGCAAATCCCTCAAGCCCAAACTCCACCATCCCCTACTCCAGTCCAATGCTGACCTGCATTTACTCTTCCTCAACCCTGCCCCTCTCCATCCATTACTATGTCTGGCTCCTCCACTTCCACCACCAAGCCTATGGAACTTCGTCTCAGTGCCTCTGAGCACTTTGATAGCGATTGATCCAAAGCCAAGAACTGGCTGGACACAGTCCAGTTCTATCTCTTTGTTAACAGCATGGTCTATGACTCAGATAAGAAGAAGATTGTGTTTGCCCTTTTGTTTATGACAAAAGGGCCAGCACTGTCATGGGCTGCAACATACCAGAAGAAGTGTATCTCTGGAATAACTGTCACCATGGGAAAGTTTTCCCATTTCACCTCCACATTCCTGAAAGTTTTCCAACAACAGAACATAGTTAATGCTGCCATTCATTGGTTGGTGAATACCCAGATGAAACAGGAAAAGAAAGGTAAATGGATGCTTTCCCTGGCTGAATATACTGCTGAGTTCCAGAACCATGTCATCACTGCTAAAATCACTGATGACAATGTCCTCATTGGATATTTTGAAACAGGACTTGCATCCTATCTCTCACATCGCATCCACAACCTGGATACAATTCCCTCTACTATTGCCAAGTGGTATACTAAGGCCACTCACTTTCAAGGAACTATGGAGCATGCCTACTCTATAGAACAATGGTGAAAGAATCCTTGCACATTTGCCTGGACTCTCACACACCCCTCTACCTTGTCCAAACTGGAGAAAGATCTGAATGCAATGGATGTTAATGCCATAAAGAAGGGATGCCTGACTGAAGCAGGTAGAGCCTTCTGCATCAAGAATAAACTTTGTTTCAGATGCCGGAAACCTGGTCATATCAACACTGCCTGCCTGAATTTCCCCACTTCTTCCTCCCCTGCCACCACCAAGGAAACTTCTCATGTCAAAAAGGTTTCTGCTGAAGAACCAATGATGAAGATTGAGAAGGTTAGTGATGATGAATCTGATGATGGGGTGGCAAGAGTAGTTGTAAAGAAAGAACAAAGGAAGAAAACAGAAAAGCAGGGTTTTTAAAACAGAGTACCTCCCCTACACAAGGTACTCCCTTCTTCTCTTGTGCACCTGTACTTGTATCCACTTCCAAGAAATCTATGAAGATTGCGATTCAAGTTTCCTCCTCTACTTGTGCCAAGAAAGTCGTAGTGACCCATGCTCTTGTCGACAGCGGAGCACAAATCAACTGCATCAACTGGGACTTCATCAAGAAGAACCAGTTCCCCACTAAGAAACTCAACAAACTGATTGTTATCCAGAATGTTGACCACTTGGAGAACAAGAAATGCAAGATCACCTGAACTTGTGACCTCCTCTTGCATTTCAAACAGTCTGTTCTCCCAGTTTCCTGCTATGTTATCACATGCAGAAAGGAGAACATTATTCTTGGACACCTGTGGCTTCAGACCACAAACTCCACTATTGACTGGATGGCAAACACACTTACCATTTCAGATCCCCCCTCCAATGATGCAACCTACTGCATCAACTCTGTCCATAAACCATAGTTTGATGGACTTCTTGAAGATATTATCATCCCTCACAATGAACTCTTGGTCTGCTACTTAGGCTATGTCACTCCAGAGCAGTCAATTAACGAATCACTCTATGACCACCACTCTAGCAGGATTTTAGACCACTGCTCCTCTTATCTCCCAGAAATCACTGTTGCTTGGCTTACCACATCCACTGAGCTCGCTATTAAGGCTGAAAAGGCCAAATCCAAAATGACTCTTCCCTCCAAATACTCTCAGTTCACATCAGTATTCTCTGATACTCTAAAAACCCTTGACCATCTTCTGCCCTCTCACCTATATGATCATAAGATCAATCTGAAGGACACATTTGTCCCAAAGATTGGTAAGGTTTACCCCTTATCTCCCCCTGAGCAACAGGCCACAGAATCTTTCCTTGAAGAGAACCTTCAAGCTGGGAAGATTCGTCCCTCCAAGTCCCCTCAAGCATCATCCTTCTTCTTTGTCAAGAAAAAGGACAGCAAACTCCACCCCTGCCAAGATTATAGATATCTTAATGAGCACACCATTCATGATGCCTACCCCCTTCCTCTTATCTCCAACCTTATCGACAAACTCTGTGATACTCAGCTTTTCACTAAGTTTGACATTTGCTGGGGCTATAACAATATCTGTATTTGAGATGGACATCAATGGAAAGCTGCCTTCATTACCCATAAGGGGCTTTTTGAACCCACAGTGATGTTCTTTGGCTTAAATAACTTATCTGCTACTTTCCAGCATTTCATGAATGACTTGTTTCAAGATATGATCACTGAAGGATGGCTTGTCATCTATATGGATGACCTTCTTATCTCTTCCCCTGATGCTGACACTCATCAGGAACATACCGCCTGTGTCCTCCAATGGATGACGGAACTCAATCTCCATCTCAAACTGAAGAAATGCACCTTTGCTGTTCCCCAAGTTGAATATCTTGGGATGATTGTTCATCCTGGCGAGCTTGCCATGGACCCTGTTAAACTCGCTGGCATCTCTCAGTGGCCCACTCCTTCAAAAGTCAAGGATGTTTATTCTTTCCTTGACTTTGCTAACTTCTACAGGCGATTCATCCCTAACTATTTCACTATTACCCATCCTCTTTTTGACTTGACCAAGAAATCTATGGCTTGGTCTTGGTCCCCTGCCACTCAGAAAGCCTTTGATTCACTCAAGGCTATCTTCCTCTCCCAGCCAGTCTTACAAATGCCAGATCTTGCCCAACCCTTTGCTATTGCCACCAATGCTTCTGTCTATGCATCTGGTGATATTCTCCTCCAAACTGATGTGAACAGGGATTGGCACCCCTGTTTCTACCTCTCCCAAACCTTTTCCATGGCTGAGTGGAATTATAACATTTATGATCATGAACTTCTCGTGGTCATCTGTGCTTTCAAAGCCTGGAGACAGTATCTTCTCAGCTCTTCTACTTCCATTCAAGTTTTTACTGACCATAAAAACCTGACCTATTTCAAATTCCCTCAGAAGCTCAACCACTGCCAAGCTTGCTGGCTTCTTGATATCACCGACTTTGACCTATACCTCTCTCACATTGCTGGCACTTCCCTCACTGGGCTGGATGCCCTCTTCTGCCACCCTGACCTTTGTCTTGACACTTCCCAGGATAACCAGGCAGTTACTCTCCTTCCATCTACCCTCTTTGTTAACCTTATTGATGCTAACCTCTCTGCCCACATTAAGAAGCATCAACAAGGTAATCCCTTTCATTTCTCCATCCTGCAGAAACAGGATGCCTCTGCAGATGTGAAATTCCTGCATTCCCACACCTCTGATTGGAAGGAAATTGATGGTTTGCTTACCTACTGCAATTGCATCTTTATTCCTTCTTCTATTAACCTCTGTCATGCCATTCTTTACTGATATCATGACCACCCCTCTGCCAGCCACCCTGGCTATCTCAAAACTCATCAGCTCATCTCTGTGGAGTTTTGGTGGCCTGGCCTGGCCTCCTTCATCTGCAACTATGTTATGGGTTGCCCTGTTTGTCAACAAAACAAGACAAATACTCATCCTTCTCACCCTGCTTTATTCCCCATTTACTCCACTGCCACTTGTCCTTTTCAACAGATCTCTTGTGATCTTATCACTGATCTTCCTTCTTCCTCCAACTTCGATGCCTTGCTGGTCATGGTCAACCATGGGCTTACGAAGGGGGTAATTCTCTGCCCCATCAAGAAATCTGTCATTGTCGAGGGTATTGCCACCCTCTTTTTCTATAAAATCTATCTCTGATATGGTCTTTATAACAAGATCATCTCCAATTGAGGCCCTCAGTTTTCCTCAGCCTTTGCTAAGGAGCTTGGAAAACTCCTTGAGTATAATTTATTCCTCTCCATCACATATCATCCTCAATCTGATGGTAAAACTGAATGAGTTAACCAGGAAATTGAGACATACATCTGCATCTACTGTGGCTCCAATCCTACTGGATGGGCTGACTCTATCACCCATGCCAAATTCATCCACAATCACTGCCCTCACTCTGTCACAGGGCAATCTCCATTCTATCTCATAATGGAATATAAACCCCATGCCCTCCCCTCTATTATTGACGAATCACTAATGCCTGCTGTTGCTGACTGCACCAAAGCACTTCTTGCTGCTCGTGACAAAGCACTTGCTGCTTACAACCTAGCCTGCCAGACCATGGCATCCTGCATCCACTCCACCTTCTCTTCTTTTGTCAAAGGAGATAAGGTGTGGTTAGAAGCCCGCAATTTGAAATGGGCTATCATTCACCCCAAACTCTCCTCTAAATGGGAAGGACCCTTTACCATCACAGAAGTCCTCTCCCCAATTACCTATTGCCTCCACCTTCCATCCACATAAAAGATCCACCCTGTTTTCCATGTGTCACTGTTATCACCCTATCATGAAAATAATGTTCATGGAAAGAACTTCCCTGCTCCCCCTCCGGATCTTATAGAAGGCAAGGAGGAATATGAATTGGAGTGGATATTAAAACATCAAGGTCCTCCAGGTAACTGTCAGTTCCTGATCTGATGGAAAGGATACTTGGCAAAAGATGACTCCTGGGAACTGGAAAGGAACTTGAAACATTCCAAGTCCACTCTGGACAAATATAAACTCCTCTACTCTCACCATTTCCCCTTATCCACTCCTCTTCTTGTTACGCTCCTAGCTAACATGACGGTCGCACGTGACCATGAGAGCTTTAGAACACGAGATGCGCTGGTCACATGATCAGTTGCATGTGACCGTGTGAATGAGTTGCCATATAAAGGCAAACCCTAGGCTAGGTCTAAGTCCTATTCTTTTATAAGTATTCCCCCACACACCTTGGTCACATGACTGTGGCAGATCTCTAGATGAGATCTGGATCTGACCAATGATATCTGATCTGAGATCTAGATTAGGATTGGATCTGTGGCAGAGATTTCCAATGGAATCTTCTTGGCCTCCAGGCAGCCTTGCCACTTTCATTGATTGATACCAGTGTGCTTTCATTCTCCCACATCCTTATGGTGTGGCACTTCTCTTCCTTTACATCCCTTATCCGCAAGGCCCTTGCCTCACTCCTCCCTCACGATATATGCATTTCCTATCTATTATGGTAAAACACTACTTGTGCTATTGGTGTCCATAGATAGCATACTTTAGGGTAGACCCTTGGTCCATGGTCCATGCACTGTGGTCAGCAATATATAAAGGGAGAGGGCTCAAGCTGGTAACCCCAGTCTTGAGCACTTGCACCTACCGTTCAGTGTCTCACTTGTACTCCCAGTAAGCTTGAGCGCCAGCACCTCTAGTGCAGCGACTCACTCGTCTTTCTGGTTCTCTATATCTACTTATCCTTTAAAACGGAACCAACACCGAAACCGGAGACTCTCGTCTAGGACCAGTGACCATCTCTCATGGCAAACATTATCGGGTCATTGTGACCATAACACTTCTGTTACAGCTCCAGCCTAACACATGGTCTCACATGACCATGAGAGACCAGAAAGCATGTAATGCTCTGGTCATGTGATCAGTAGCATGTGATTGTGTGAATGAGTAGCCTTATAAGGCAAGCCCTAGGCTAAGGTTAGTAGTTCTTTAGAGTATTCCCTGCACTTAGGTTTAGGTCATGTGATGGTGGCTGGATCTCAATGAAATCTTAAATCAGTCTCCAATAATATCTCTATGGAGATTAGGATCTGCATCTGTGGCAGAGATCCAGATTGGATCTCCTTAGCCTCTAGGTGGTCATGCTGCTTTCATGGATCGATACCAGTGTGCTTCCATTCCACCCACATTCTCATGGTATGGCAGCTTCTCTCCTCCATCCTGTATCTGTGAGGCCACTGCCTTATTCCCTCACCCAATCCATGCTCTCCTTATCTATTACTTAGTCATGAGCCCCTTATGCTATTGGTGGCCATAGATAGCATACTCTAGGGTAGGTCTCCTGTAGCTGGTCCATGTATAGTAGCCAGCAATATAAAAGGCAGGAGATGCAAGGCTAGGTTTCCCCAGTCTTGCCCTCTTGTGACTTAGGCTAGGATCTACAGTATGATCTAAGGCTTGATCCCAAGATGGGATCCTCCTTCAGCTCTTGACTGTCCTGCTACAGTTTATACACAAGGGCCCAGATCTCATCCTATCTCTTACCTGCCTAGTTAGGGGCCACTTGTCAAAAGCCTCAGTGGACTTCTAGTATCAAGGACAAGGGTGTTCACCAAGGTGACATGAGTATCAAGGCAAGGATGGGTAGTTACCCATTATATCTTCCTTTTTACTTCACCAAGAAATCCAATCACCATTCACAGTAACAATGGTTTTCACCATTGACCAAGGGTTTCATTCCTGCAATACTCCCCTTGATACCCCACCTCCATCTTCATCCCAACTCCTGGTTATCGATACCCCTGATGAGCCTTCACTCATATCTTCTCCGTCTTCCCTTACTGACACTTTTTCTTCTCCCTTATCTGCTCTTGCTTCAGAGCCCCCTTCTGAGGACTTTGTAGCCTCACCCCCTGCTATTTCCATTGGTCCAGCCATTGTCATGCCCATCCCAGTCCTGCCTCCTGCTATTGATACTTAGTCCACTGTTATCCTCAGTGTGGATCTGCTGCTCTCTGCCCATGCCCTCCATCAGAGTACTCCATCCCCTGATTATTCTCACCAGGTTATGACATTCATCATGGATTCCCATCTCACTGTCCCCATCAGCTCACATCTCAACTTGTTTTCCCTGCTCTGGCTTATCTACCAGATCTATATGCAGCTCCTTTATCTCCCCCTCTTGGCCTCCACCCTTGCCCGCATCCCTCACACTCATGTATCTCTTGCCCAAGCTCTCATCATGTCAATTCACAGAGAACTCTTATCCAATATCAAGATCCTTGCTTATCAGATGCACATGGGCAAGTTTCTCACCGATCTCAACTGCTATATGCGTGAGTTGGCTGCCGCCAGAGGGTATACCCCTTCCATGCCCTCTGCTTCTTCCTCTTCCCTCAATAATGATGAGCTTGCTGTGCTCAAACATGCTGAAGCCTGGTGGACTGGTCTCCATGGTAATGGCCATCTCCCCCCTTCTCACCCTCACTTTCACAAAGCATGCTTCCACTACCACTGTCTGGGCCACATCTGCATCAACTGTCCCTCCTACCAGTGTCCCTACTGCCTCCATTGACACCCAGGACATACTCAGGCTCACTGCCTAGCTCAGTGCCATGTCATTGACCCACCTGTCTCCTTCTCCTCTTCTTCCTCCCATGGCTCATCCTGCACCCCCTCTTATGGTTCCTCCCACTCTTCTCACCAATCTCGTGGATCCCGCCACTCCCAGGGCTCCTACCATTGCCCTCCTGCAGCTCTGTCACCCTCTCCACCTTCATATCATTCCGACAATGACTTCTGCAATGATGTCATTGACAAGTTGGCTGGGCCAACATCACTGGTTCCCCTGGACCCTCCTATGATGCCTTTTGAGGTATCATGAGTCTTCCACCCCTAGCAGGGGGGTAATGTTATGTTTTCTCCTTTCTCTTCTTTTTTTCCTTTCTCTTGTCATAGCTTCAGCTCTTCATGCACCTTAGGTGCTCTCTTGCTCATTTGTTATCAATAGATTCTGCTCTTCTCATATTCTAGCCTAGCCTAGACCACTCTCTTGTTATGTCCTTTGCCCAGGCCTTCTGTCTCCACTCAGCTGACTCATAACCATTCCATCTCTTTCCATCCATTTCTATATGGATACCTTACTCATCATTCATCAGCATGATTACTCACTGCATCTCCACTTCAACTCTATTAGCTATACTATAAAGTAGTGTACTTCCTGTTCTCTTTTCTTTATGCTACTTCTACCTTGCAATCTCCTCATAGTCTTCACACCTCTGCTACTCCTTGTACCTATATACTCAGAATCCACTGCTTGCGTCCTGGCACTTAACCAGAGGATCATCAGTGTCTGATTTCAGCATACCCCTGGGAATATAGCTGGTACTTTTAAAGGCACAACACTTCATTTGTCACCTTCCACTTATCTTGAAGCTTATTTTTGGTTCGCTTCATTCTCTTTTCTTACAGCAAGGTCTATGCCTGTCCCTACCCAGGCCTAGCATAACAGCCAGGGTCTATGCATTACTATGCACACTGTTAAAACTACTAAGAGTTATAACTAATAATAACCTAGTTACTTTACTGTCAGATCTAATTCTGAAGGTTCTGAAGAATTTTCTAAGCCAAGTATACTACTAGGCCATAGGGAGGCTAGAGAGAATAAACTTTAAATATAAGATACTATTAGTATAATTGTAACTACCATTCTGTTGTTATACTAGGTCCAGATAGGGACTAGCATAAACCTTATGGCTTGGGACTAAGGAGAAGGCTTGACAATGGTTAGTCTAAGGACTAGAGTAATAATGCAAATGTGGGACAGCACTGTAATTTCATAGTAAAGGTTAGAGATAAGACTAGGATACTAGAACTAGTCAGAGACAAAGGGATGCTTGCTAATGATGATTGTAAGTGGGCTAAGGGTTCTGGCAATACTTAGAGAAGAGCAAGTGAACTGAGTAAAATAGACAAAATAAGGCAAAAGTAGCATAAGGAACATGAATAATGAAGTACACTACTTATATTATTATAGATAAAGTTCAGACTTAGTTGAATGTATTACAACTGGATCCCAGAGGCTAAACCTAGATAAAAAGCAAAAGAAGGAACATAAAGAGGAAACTTAAGAAAAGGCTTTGGAGAGGAGCAACCAAGGAGGAATTAACAAAGGAGGACTTGAAAGAGACTCATGCTTGTGCAACTAAAGACCTTTTTTAAAACAGTAGGAATTCAAAGAAGTGCAAACTGCAAAGTACAAAGTAATCAAGTCTAAAGAGACTTGACCATCCATATCTGCCCCCTATATATGGCCCAGAGTGGTGCACAGACCAACTATACTAAGTCTACCCTAGACTACTGCTAACTATGGACATCACTAGCAGTAAGAGTGCACTATTGACTAAGAGAGGAGAAGGCATGGAGTGGATATGAAGGAATAAGGTAGTGGCCTCACATATCAAGGGATTGGAATGAAAGAGAAGAAAAGACATGTAATGGAAGATCAGAGTAAACATGAGAATGAGAATCTCTGCCACAGATGAGATTATAGATGCAGATCCATGGAGATGTATTAAGATTTAGATGGGGAAGATCCATGGGCAGATCCTGCAAAGATTCCAGATCTCATATCACATGATCACTAATCATGAAGATACTTGTGAATAAGTCAAACTCCAAGCTAAAGTTGCCTAAAAAGGAGTATGTCTTTCATGATCATGTGATATAAAAGTAATGGTTGCACAAGATGCATAACAGAATAAGTCAATAGAAATAACTAAGGATGACTAAAATGATTCATGTGGAAACAAATAGAATATAATAGAAGCAGATAGTGAGTAATATTTATTGACTGAGGGAAAGTTCTGAAACAGAAAAAGTCTGTGTTATGCACCATGAGTTCACAGTGCCAAATGCTCAAGGAAAAAGATTATTGTTATGACTCTGGAAACCAGAGGCTACACCTAGACTTGATGGAAGAGAAGGAACATGAAGAGAGACTCAAATGGAGGATCCTGAAAGGAGCAACCAAGGAGGGGAGACAACAAAGGAGGACTCGAAGGATACTTGTGCCTGTGCAACTAAGGGCCTATTCTCGAAAGGGTTGGTTTCCAAAGAAGTGCAAACTGCAAAGTACAAAGTGATAAGGTCTAAGGAGACTTTACCACCTGCACCCACCCCTTATATATTGCCTAGGGAGGTACACGGACCAACTAAGTAAGGCCTACCCTAGAGTACCACTATCTATGTAACCAATGGCAGTAAGGATGCACTATTAAATACAGGAGAAGAGAGCATGGGGCAAATATAAAGGGATAAGGCAGTGGCCTCATGGATATCGTGTGGAGAATGGAAGAGAAGGTCAGGGTACAACATGAGGATGGGGATCTCTGCCACAGATCAGATCAGATCTAGATCAGGAAGATCCTGGGCAGATCCCGGGCAGATTCAGGGAAGATCCTCAGATGTGAATCATGTGACCACTGACTGTGAAGTACTTGTAAAGTATAGCCAAGCCCTAAGCTAGGGTTAACCTGAAAAGGAGTATGGTTCCCATGATCATGTGATGTGAAAGTGGTAGTTGCAAGAGAATCGCAACAATTATGATAAGAAGTAGCAATAAGTTAATATGAGTAGAATACAAGTGCTCAAAGCTGGAGAGCTCAAAGCTGCTATTCTACAGTTTATATAGTACACCAGAGTGCACACAAACCAAGACCCTGATGGGAACTTTCTCATACATGTGACATGGGGATTAAAAAGAAAAGAAGCTTTTGTAAGAACCATTAGAGGTCCAGCTTCTAAAATGAAAGAAAAGTGAGCAGAGATAAAAAAAAGTGCTTAGGATTCAAGGCATGAGGCTAATCCTATACCCTAAGTCAGGTGACCTGTCACATGCTCTGATAAGATGAAAGATTAGATAACCATATGCTAAAGATAAGATAAATTCTGTTATGACTCTGGAAATCAGAGGCTACACCTAGACTATGTTGGAGGAGGAGTGACACTGGAGAAAACCCTAGTGGTGGCTCAGATGAGGAGCAACTGAGGACTACTCTGGAGAATGTTGGATGAAGAGGACTCGGAGGAGACACAAACGCGAGACTGCCTAGTTCCTGTTCCCTTGAAGGGCCTGGTTTCCTAAGAAGAGCTTATTCTTTAAGCCTAAACTGCCTGTGCATCAAAGTGATAAAGTCTGAGGGACTTTAGCACTCTGGCTCGGCCTTTATATACTACTCTAGGGAGAGCACGGACCATGTACATCTGTGTCTACCCTGAAGTCATACAGTAAGCTAGCCAGTAGCGTATCGTGAGCAGCCTCATGTAGGCCGTAAGGGAAATGCATGGATCGGATATGAATGAAGTGGGGGAATGGAAGGTAAGAGGTAAGGACACAACGAGGACGGGGATCTCAATCCACAGATGAGATCCATTGGCAGATCCATCAGATCCACAGAGATAGATCAGATCCGAGATCGGGAAGATCCAGGGGAGATCCAGGGAAGATCCCTAGATAGCCTCATGGTCACTAACCTTAGAGTACTCATATAGTATAACCAAGTCCTAAGCTAGGGTTTAGCCTGATAAGGGTTGGGATTCCCACGATCATGTGAGAGTGAAAGTGGTTGTTGCATGGGTTTGCAACAAATTCACATGATCAAGAAAAGAAAAAACATGTTATAATACAATTTATTACTGGATTAATTTCTTTGAAGGATAGGGAAGAAAAAGATTGTGAGTAGATAGCATGACCATTTCACCAACTTGATACAAGACATATGCTGGTTTGATATTATGTACAGCCATGATGGAATGAGCTTTCTCCAAGAAAGAAATAATATTGGAAAAGAATTAATTTAATTGGGCAGTAAAAGTGGAGGATTAAAAGGGTCCTTCAAAATTCATTCACAGTGAAAACAATTTGACCCAATCAATCCAATCTGCCTGTTTCTTGGAGACAAAAGTGCAGAGGCATTTTTCCAATTCCTGGTTAATATGCTTGATCTGCCTGTCAGTTTGCAGATGATAGGCTGTCAAAGTTTTGGGGGAAATGTGAAGAGCCTTATAAAGCTCTTGAATAAACTCAGAAATGAATTGTGATCCTTGATCTGATACCAGAGAGCAGGGAAGGCCATGACATGACTATTATAACTTTGAATTCCAGAGGCTACACCTAGACAATGGGAGTGAGGAGAAACATGAGAGTAAACCCTAAAGGAGGCTCTGAAAGGAGCAACCAAGGAGTGGGAGCAACAAAGGAGGACTTGAAGAAACTTGGAACATGTATGACTGAGAATAGACCCAGAAAGGGCTGGAATTCAAAGAAGTACTTTTAAGCAAGTATATAAGTGATTAAATCTGAAGAGATTTGACTATCCATACCTGCCCCTTATATATGGCCCTGGGTGGTGCACAGACCATCTAACTAAGCCTACCCTAAGCTACTACTATATATGAACACCAATAGCAGTAAAAACACACTATTAAATAGAAAAGGAGAAGACATGGAGTATATATGAAGAGTGAGGTAGTGGCCTCATGGAAAAGAAGAGAAGGGAAGATCTTGTAATGGAAGATCAGGGTTGAACATGAGGATGGAGATCTCTGCCACAGATGAGATTGAGATGCAGATCCTAGATTCATCAGATTCATAGAGATAGCATTCTAATCTAAGATAGAAAAGATCTGGGGCAGATCCTGGGAAGAGCCCAGATCCCAAGTCACATGACCACTGACTATAAGGTACTTATAGAATAGTCTGATCTCAGACTAGAGTTATTTGAAAAGAAGTATCTCTTTTACAATCACATGAGGCAAAAGTGGTAATTATGCATGATGCATAATAATGACCAGACATGGTCATGGAAAAGTTCAGCTAATCCTAAAGACAAAATAGAAGAGGAATGTGGAATAAAAACAACTTCCTTTGAAAACCTACCCACTACCACTAAAATGCTATTCTTTTCTTGCATCAATAGTAAGCCTGTTATTAAATCCACTGAAAGGTCTTGTTATGGTTCCAATCTAACACAACAGTCTCATGTGACCATGAGAACTGTAGAGCATGTGATGTAACTGGTCATGTGCCAGGAGCATGTGATCATGCAAATGAGCTTCCTTATCAAGGAAACCCTAGGCTAAGATCTAAGTTCCATTCAGAGTTCCCACACAATGGTATTGGATCACTGATGTGGCAGATCTCAGATGAGATTAAGATCCATAGATCTGTGGCAGAGATCTAGATAGATCTCCTCGGCCTTATAGCAGCCATGCCTGATTCATATCCATAAGCCCTTGCATTTTCCCTTCCATTCTCTCACATTCTTGTGGTGTGGCTTCTCCTCTCCATCCTATATCCATAAGGCCACTGCCTCACTCCTACCTCATGCTCCATGCATGTTATCTCTTATCTATTACCTAGGGTCTAGGAGCTACTTTAGCTATTGGTGTCTATAGATAGCATACATTAGGGTAGGCCTCCTGTAAATGGTCCATGTGTGGGCCTTGACAATATATAAAGCAGGAGGTGCAAGCTGGGGAAACCCAGTCTTGCTCTCTTGTGACCTAGGCTAGATCCACAGCTATAATCTAAGGCTTCAATCCAAGAAGGATCTCCCTTTAGCTCTTACTGCTGTCTGGCTATTGGTTTATACACAGGGGCCCAGGGTCTCAACTCTCTCTTCATTGCCAAGTTAGAGGCCACTTGACCAAAAGCCTCAGCAGGTATTTAGGACAGAACTAGGAGCATCCACCAAGGATGTCACGAGTATCAAGATAGGATAGGTAGTCACCCATAACAGGTCTATTCAAGGACTGGTGGCTACTGGAAGAGGGAGAATCTTGGAGCCTTGTTTTGCTCCTGTAACCATTGCACAGATAGAACAGTGTTGAATATAAGTAGCAATGTTATCTTTCAAAGATGGGCAAAAATAATAATGGATAAGAAGTTGAAATGTGTAATTTTGACCAGAGTGATTGTTATGGTACTAACCTAACATGGTAATCAGCACATGACCATGAGAGCTGTAGAGCATGTAATGCAACTGGTTATGTGCCAGAAGCATGTGATCATGTGAATGAGTAGCCTTATAAGGCAAACCCTAGGCTAAGGTCTAAGTCCAATTCAGAGTATTCCTGTGCACAGAGATCGGATTACTAATGTGGCAAATCTCAGATGGGATTAAGATGATGATGATCTGTGGAAGAGATCTAGATAGATCTCCTTGGCCTTATGGCAAGCCATGCCTTATTTATATTCATGAGCCTGTGCTTTCCTTCCATTCTACTCACATCCTTGTGGTATGTGCCCTCTTCTACCATCCCTTATCCACAAGGCCTCTGCCTTACCCTTACCTCATAATCCATGCATTCACTTAATCTATCTATACTTAGGGTATGAGCTACTTTAGCTATTGATGACCATAGATGGCATCTCTAGGGTAGGCTCCCTGTACTTGGTCCATACATGGATACCTGCAATATATAAGGCAGGAAGTGTAAGCTAGAGAAACCCAGTCTTATCCTCTTGTACCTTAGGCTAAAGCTTATACTTTTGATCTTATCGCTTGACCCCCAAGGGGGGGCTCCCCTTTGAGCACTCTTGAGGCAATGGCCATGGGTTTATAGCAAGAGCCTAGGATTTCACTTCAAGCTATCAAGCCTAGTTAGGGGCCACTAGCATAAAAGCCCTACCAGTTATCAAGGATAGGATAGGAGCATATACCAGGTGACTTGAGTATCAAGGTAAGGGTGGGAAGAACCCACAACAGTGATTACCCAAAGGTAAAAAGTGCATTAAATGTAACAGTTTTGAATGTAAAGGTTTAGGAACAAACACCTGGTTGCATGAATTTTTAAAGATCTCATGATTTTTATCATAACATTAGAAGGTTGAAAGTGATAAATAGCATGAATAAGAAATGACATCATTGAAAAAGGAAGAGGAAATGTCAATAGATTGAAGGAAAAGAGAAGATGGAAGCATAGTAACATCTTTATTAAGATCAGTCAGGAGAGCATGATCTGATTAGCAAGAGAGTGTATCAGCTCATCCATTAGATGAACCTGGTTTATGGACAAGAATATAGTTAAACTCAGAGAGAAAAGTCAGCCACTGAGCTTGGTAAGGAGATAAATCCTGCAGCTTATGTCAATATTCCAGATTTTTATGATTTATCCAGATTTTGAAAGTGGGATGCCCAATGACATAGTGTCACCAGGATTTGAGGGCATGGATGACTGCCAGAAGCTCTTTGTTATAAATTAAATAGTTCATCTTAGCCAGAAGAAAAGATTTGGAAATGTATGCAGCCAGATGCCAAGATCCATTATCCATCTGAAAGGAAAGAACAGTGTCTATTGCCACTTAAGGCACATTAGTTTTAATGTATAAGGGGCAAAAAGAATCAGGATAAACAAGAAGGGGGTCCAAGAAGAGTAGGGTCTTGAGAGCATCAAATGCATATGTGCATTCTGGGATTTAGAGAAACAGGAGATTTTTTTATATAAGGGCATAAAGGGGTCAAGCAATTGATACAAAATTAGAAACAAAATAATGGTAATAGTTTGCCAATCTGAGAAAAGATTGGATCTGTTTGACTGTACAAGGCACAGGCCAATTTATAATTGCTTTTATTTTGTTGAGTTGCATTTGTACCCCCTTTTTAGATATAACCATGCCCAAATAGTCAACCTCACTTTGTACAAAGTGATACTTTGACAGTTTTAAAAAAAGATCATGGTCTTGAAAACACTGAAGAACTTTTTGAACTACTGTATAATAATCTTCTTGGGATTTATGCTTGGTAAAGATAATAATATCATCTATATAAATAAGGACTTTAGCTCACATATTCATGAAAATGTCATTGATCATTGCTTGAAAAGTGCCAGGAGAGTTGTATATGCTGAAATATATGACCAATGGTTTACAAGCTCCAAGTGGGGTGGTAAAAGCACCTTTCTATTCATTGCCTTCCTTGATTTAGATATTATTGTACCCCTAGCAGAGATCTAGGGTGGTAAAGATATTAGCTCCCTGTAATTGGTTAATTAGCATAGAGATAAGTAACAAAGGATAACTATTTTTGATGGTTGCCTCATTAAGATATCTATAATCAATTATTATTCATTTTTCTTTATCTTTCTTTCCAATAAAGAAAACTGGTGAAGTTTTGGGAGATTTGGAAGGGTATATATATTCCTTGGCCAATTCTGTTATAATGCACATTTTCCCTTTTATTTCAATTTTTACCCTGTTGTATTTTATTTTGACTCTTCACATATTCACATCATGTGACCCTGTCACCCCTTCAATGTGTTACCATGTTACATCTTCACAATTTCACATTCCACACCTTTACCACTTCACACTTCACTAGATCTAGGCTAATCTAGCCTATAATCTCATATTATCTGTTTTTCTCATGTTTTTCTAGACTTTCACTCTCTTTCTGCCATTGGGTAGCTTACTGTACACTACTGTATGGCAGGGCACAGTCTCTTGGTCCATGCTCAAGATACAATAGTATAAAAGGGGTCCAAGTCCAAGCTAAAGTCTCCAGTCTTGTGCACTTGAACCTCTAAGGTTTTCACAAGTCCCTTGACTCAGTATCCCTCTTGCCTAGTTCTCCTAGCCTCTAGTTCAAAGGTTAGGCTTCAGCAAAACCCCTAGCAGCAGCAGGAGTACACACCAAGACTATAGGTATAGTTGCTCAAAGTCTTGTAGTATAATAGATTGAAGAAAGAGAAAAGAGTAGTCTTATGGCTCAACATAAAGAATAGGTAAGATAAGAAGTGTCAAGCCTAGTCATAATGAGAACAAGCCCTTAGAATTTCCTTAAGAATTTCATTAAGGCCTAAAGTTACTTTAGAGTAAACTGGAGGTTTAGAGAGTAAGCTTGAAAGCTTGATTAGAGTGAGGATAAACTCAAGATAGGGACATTTTCATTGATATTTGAACTACAGTATCATACAGGAGTTATGGTACTTATAGTTCTTGTTATACACCTATATGAGATGCCTCCAATATATAATATGGACTGGTATATGACAGTGATAAACAATAACAACAAGAGGGCTTTTATGCTTGTTATAGTACCAACCTAACATGATGGTCTCATGTGACTGTGAGAGCTTAGAAGCATGTGATATGACTGGTCATGTGCCAGGAGCACATAATTGTGCAAATGAGTAGCCTTATAAGGCAAACCCTAGGCTAAGGTCTAAGTTCCATTCAGAGTATTCCCATGCATAGGTATTGGATCACTGATGTGGCAGATCTCAGATGGGATTGAGATCATCAGATCTGTGGCAGAGATCTAGATAGATCTCCTTGACCTTATAGCAGCCATACCTTATTCATATCCATGAGCCCATACTTTCCTTCCATTCTACCCACATCCTCATGGTATGTGGCACTCTCCTCCATCCTTTATCTGTGAGGTCACTGCCTCACTTCTCATGGCTGCCCCATGCATTTTCTTATCTATTACTTAGAATCTAGAGTTACTTATGCTATTGGTGACCATAAATAGCATACTTTAGAGTAGACTCCCTGTACATGGTCCATGCATGGATCCTGGCAATATATAAGGCAGGGGGTGCAAGCTGGGAAAACCCAGTCTTGCTTTCTTGTGACCTAGGCTAGATTTACAGCTCTAATCTAAGGCTTCAATTCAAGAAGGATCTTCCTTTAGCTCTTTCTGCTGTCTGGCTATTGATTTATACACAGGGGCCCAGGGTCTCACTTCTCTTACTTGCCAAGTTAGGGGCCACTTGACCAAAAGCCTTAGCAGCTATCTAGGACAGGACTAGAAGTATCCACCAAGAATGTCATGAGTATTAAGATAGGATGGGTAGTTACCCATAACAATGCTAGTGGCCCCAAATTAGACAATAGAGAAAGTATGAGGATTATAAAGGTAACCCACAACTAAGAGTAAGGAAAGGATAAGGGCTGTTCTATAATTACTGCATGGTAACTAGTGCAAAAAGGAAGTAAAGACACTGAATGTTACAGGTGGTCAAGACTGGATTGCCTCAAGTCTCTCCCTACCCCTTATATATTAGTAACAGATGCACATAGATTAAGTACAGGAATGGTAACTACTATCTATAAATCAATAGCAGTAAGTACACAGAGCTAATAAATAAAGAAGCATGAGACAGAGGATAGAAATAAGATAGTGGCCTTGTGGATCAAGGGATGGAAAATAGAAGCATAAGAATGAATGAAAGGCATATAGGATTGGTGAATATGAATAAGACTGGGTAGCCATAAGATCAAGGAGATTGTATCTGGATCTTTGCCATAGATCAATTCTAATCTAGATCTAGATCTTATCTTGAGATCTGCCATATCATGTGACCAATACTTATATGTAGAAAATACTCTAATAAAGAACCAAACCTATGTCTAGGGTTAATTTTGTTTAGGCAAGTGAGTCTTATGGTCTCATAACAAGACTATTAGTATTTGTTAAGTACATAACAGTTCTAAAGTAGCAAAAAGATCTAAGCAAGAAGAAAAAATGAGACTGGAGTTATCTCAGAAGTAAAGGCAGATGCCAATGCATCTTGGAGACAAATGGAGATATCAGCAATGTTAGTGTCAAGGCATGTCAGTCTAAAACTAAAAAATAGCATAAAAATATAAGTATTATTCTAGGCCTGGATAGAGACAAATATAGATCTTATGGCTATGGTGGGCTAAAGAAGAGGCTTGACTATGGTTAGCCTTGGGTTTTAAGGACAGTGCAAATGTGGAATGGCATCATAGTTTCTTAGTAAAGGTTGAGGACAAGACAAGAATACTGGGACTTGTCAAGGACTCTTGAGTAATACTTGCTATTAAAGGACACAAGCAGAACTCCCTTGATAAGGGTAGAATAAAGATTCAAATGATACTTGAGAGAGCAAGGTAAAATAAGGCAGACATAGTATAAGGAACATGGAGGAGAAAGTACACTACTTATACTTAAGATAATAAGATTCAAACTCAGTTGAATAAGTCAGAGTATATAACTAAGGATAAGTAAGTAATCTGTGTGAAAATGAATAGAATGTGATAAAAGTGAACTATAAGTAATATCTACTGACTAAGATAATGTTCTGAAATAAAAGAAGTTTAAATGTTCTACAATATAACAAGAAAGTATTCTAAGATATGTTATAATTTCATTTTCATTTTTCTTCATTTTTATCCACTTTGTACTTTACTTTGACTCTTCACATGTTACATCATGTGATCATGGTAACTGTTGCAATTCCTTTGCAACTACCACTTTTACATCATGTGATCATGGGAACCCTACTCCTTTTCAGGATAACCCTAGCCTAGGGCTTAGCCAATACTTTACAAGTTCTCTATGGTTAGTGGTCATGTGACTTTCATCTGAGGATCTTCCCTGGATCTGCCTGGGATCTTTCCGATCTCCAATCTGATCTATCTTCATGGATCTGATGGATCCTGAGATGCGATCTCATCTGTGGCAGAGATCCCCATCCTCATGGTAAACCCTGACCTTCTCTTCCATTACACACACCTTATCCACAAGGCCACTGCCTCATTCCTTCATATCTGCTCCATGCCTTTCCCTCACTTATTTAATAGTGCTCCCTTACTGCTATTGGTTGACATAGATAGTAGTACTCTAGGGTAGGTCCTACTTACATGGTCCATGTGCCTCCCTAGGCAATATAAAAGGGGCAGGTGCAGGTGGTAAAGTCTCCTCAGACTTTATCACTTCGTACTTTGCTATTAGCACTTCTTTGGAAACCAACCCTTTCAAAGATAGGCCCTTAGTTGCTCAAGCATGAGTCTCTTCTGAGTCCTCCTTCATTGATCCCTCCTTGATTGCTCCTCTTCAGAGCCTCCATTTGTGTTCCTCTCTCAGTGTTCCTTCTCCTTCAACTTCATCTAGATATAGCCTCTGGTTTCCAGAGTCATAACAGTAACTCTTACCATTTCACTCTTTCACATTTTCACTCTTTTATATTGTCACATAATCACATTCTAGAATGGCCCAGACCATAACATTATTACCTGGCAGTTATTAAAATAGCAACAATCATTGTATCCTCAAGTCTTGAGTCTGGAACCAGTGAATACCTTGGTACTTTAATAGCTAAGATTTGATCTAGACCTTAGGGAACTAGGCAAAAAAAATAATAGAAAAGTCAGGGCCTTGTATAAAGCATAGAGCTCAAGTGCACAAGACTGAGGAATTCCAGCTTGTGCCAGCCCTTTATATATAATACAAAAGTGTGCACAGACCATGTAACTAGGGTCTACCCTAAACTATGCTACAGTAAGCAGACCAATGGCAATAAGAGAGTGAGTACCTTAGCAGTTCCTCATGGTAACTGCTAGGTAATGATGTCATGTTCTGGAATGTTCTAGAATGTGAAATGTGAAAAGGTGAAAGTGTGAAGAAGTGAAAAGGTGAAGAAGTGAAAAGGTGAGAGTTTCCAGGATCACATGATGTGAAAAGTGAAAAATAATTATAACAGTTATTATGTGGTACTGCTAAGATACTTACTCCTTTACTACCTTTGGTTGGCTTACTGTAGCATAGTTTAGGGCAGACCTTAGGGACATGGTTTGTGCATACCTTTGTAGCATATATAAAGGGCTAGCACAAGCTAAAACAATCCAGTCTTGCATACTTGAGCTCTAGAGCTTTATACAAGGCACTTGACTCTTTTACTATTCCTTTTGTCTAGTTCTCAGTGGTTCTAGAACAAAACCACTGCTAGTGTGTGCTTACCAGCTTCAGTATCAAGATATGAGAATACAATAGCTAGTTGCCATTTCAAGATATGCAAAAGTCAGAAGCTAAGATAAAAGAAAAGAAGAATGGGACCAATTGTAACATTACCCCCTTAGTATATTCAATAATTCAGTTAAATAACCCAGATAACTAGAAGAAGGGGGCCAGTGATCCAGTAATGTTGGCCCAGCCAACAGAATTAATGATGTTATTATCATTATTAGAGTAATAGGAAGGTAAAGAAGATAGGAGAGACAGGAAAGCATAGTAATATGAACCATGTGAGTGCTATGAGTGGGAGAACCTATAAGTGAATCTATGGAAGGAGCCATAGAAGAAGTTATGGGAGCTGAAGAAGAAGAAGAAGAGGCAAGATGAAGGGCAGTGAAGTGGGCAGTTGTTATATACTTAGCAAACACTAATAACCTTGTCATGTAACCATGAAGCTTGCTTGCCTAAACAAGGTTAACTCTAGGCATAGATTTGGTTCTCTATTAGAGTATTCCCCATGTATAAGTATTGGTCACATGATGTGGCAGATCTCTAGATAAGATCTAGATTAGAATTAATTTGTGGCAGAGATTCAGATGTAATCTTCTTGGCCTTATGGTTACCTGGCCATATTTATATCTGCTGGTCCTATATGCTTTTCTTTCATTCTTATGCTTTTTTTCTCTATCCCTTGATTCATGAGGCCACTGCCTTATTTCTACCCTCTGCCCATGTTTCTTTATTTATTAGTTCTGCATACTTACTGCTATTAGGTCATAGATAGTAGTTACTATTTTTGTACTTGATCTATGTATATCTGTTACCAATATATATACAGGTAGGGAGAGACCTGGAGTTTTCCCAGTCTCAATTACTTGTACTTTATGTCAATACTTGAAACTTCTTTCTTGCACTAGTTGCCATATAGTAATTATAGGAAAACCCTTATTTCTTTTCTCTTTCTTTCTAGTTGTGGGTCATTTTTATAGCCCTTGTTCTCTCTCTATTGACTAGTTTGGGGCCACTAGCATAAAAGCCCTCTTGATGTTGTTTGTTGTTGCTATCACATACTGATTATGTTATGTATTAGAGGTACTTTGGATAGGTTCATACTAGCAGTAAGCCTGGTTATGGCCAGGTTGTCATTGCAGGCAAGTGGAGCACTAGTAGACTATATAGTCCATATATCAATGCCTAAGGGCATGACACTGAAAGCAACTGTCATGGTAACAGGGATAGAAAGAGAAGAGAGAGACATGACCATGGTGGCCAGTTCACCAATGTTCAATGTGTGTGACAGTGGCTATCTTCTTGAAAAAGAAGAAAGAAAAGGATGAAGATGAAGAAAAGAAGATGGTGGAAGAGGTGTGGTTTCAGGTAATCAAAAATTCATGTTTAAAGCAGTTAATATCAGATAGGAATTCTTCAAACTTGAGCTAATAGGCTAAGTTATCCAGAATGAATGACATTTGGCAGTGGATAGCCTCTAAATCTATGTAAACAGCATCAGTGTTAACTTCTGCAGTGCAATGAAGGAGGATAGATATGAAGTGAATTCATTTTACCTGATAATAGAGGATATATAGAGCCCACAATGGGAAGTTTATATCAAGGTGGGACCTGATAGAGAGAAAGAGCCATAAGTTAAAGATGAATAAGTGGGTAAAAGTGGAGTAGTTAGGAGAGTTATCTCCTGGATAAAGGGCATGGGTGGTGATGGGAAGGTCAATGGCAGTGATGACAAGTAGCTCTATGAGGTAAAGGATAGAGGTATTAATAATGAATGGGAGTAAGTCTGGGTAAAGATCTGGAGAGGGCACTGGGATGGGGCTGGACTGGGTATTGGTAAGGGACATGAATTCTGGATCTGAGGGATCATGAGGGGGAAAGGTTACAAGGTCTTTAGTATGTAGAGAGTCTGTAAGTGAGACTCAGAGAAAAGAGATAGGGAAGAAATTAGCAGAGATTTCTATTATATTATTAGAGGAAATATGGGCACAGATGGGGAATGGTTAGTGGACTAAGGTAAGTGGGGCAGTGGGGATGGAGGTAGGGGTAGGGACAGTGGAGACTGGATTAATGGCAAAATAAGGGATAGAATAGGAGTAATAGGTGAAATTGTAGGACATGGTTATTTCTTGGGGTTTTTGGGGTGCAGGGATAATTTATAAGGATGTAGGGGTACTAAGAAAGGAGGAAAAAGAGAGTAGAGACATTTATATGCCTTAACTAGCTTAGAGACATTGTAAAGATTAAACTTAGGTTTTCATGAGTCTTCTGTGGCAAAATAACTCTTTTATCAAATCAGGAAGAAGTGGAAGGAAGGCAAGCTGCAATGTTTTAATATTCACTCAACTTTAGATTCTTCTTGACCTTTTATAAGATCTGGGAATGGAGCTGGGATGTTGTTTGTTTCCATAAATATTGTTTTTACAATAGGGTAATAACAGAAAAGTATGGAAAACCAAATGGATCTTCCAGAAAGTGGGAAGATGGAGGTAGTACATGATAAGGGAAAGTACATCTGTGATAATAAAGGTACCTTCATGTTTGGGTGTGAATTTGAAGTGTACAATGGAGCATTTGAGGTTTCTGGCCTTTAGCCAGACTTTAGACCCTTTAGTAAAAGAGGTAAACCTTGAATGTATATGAAAGGCCATAGTATGATGGATAAGATTATGGGCTGCAAGGGATTTGTCTCTAGCTGATGTCAGATTCTTTAATCTGTTACTAACTGCAGGCATAAGGGTTTTGGGAATTACTAAGGGAAGTGTACATGGTTCATATTACATTATGAGATAAAATGGGAATTGGCTAGTGACTGAATTGGAGTGGCAGTTGTGAATGAATTCTGCATGGAAAATTTGTTCTGCCTATTTGAAGAGGTTCACTCTACAAAAGATATGGAGATAAGTTTCAAGTTTCTGGTTAACTTGTTCAGTTTTCCCATCAGATTGGGGATGGTATGTAGTGGACAAGGAGAAATCATTGTTAAGGAGTTTACCAAGCTCCTTAGCAAAGGCAGAGGTAAATTAAGGACCTCAGTTGAAGATGATTTTATTATATAGACCAAAGCATAAGTAGACCTTGTGAAAGAAATGGGTGGCAATATCCTCAGCAGTGACAGTTTTCTTGATGGGGCATAGAATTACCTCCTTTATAAGCCCATGGTCAATCATGATCAACAGGGAATTGTAGCTGTTAAAGGATGGGAGGTTAGTAATGAGGTTGTAGGAGATCATTTAAAAAGGGTAAGTGGCAAAGGAACAAATGGGGAAGAGAGTGAAGGTAAAGGGGTGGGTATTTACTTTGTTCTGCTGGCAGGTAGTGTACTCTTTAATGGAACAGCAGGTATAAGTGGCCATACCTGGTCATTAGAACTCCTGTTTGACCAGCTGAAGAATTTTGAGGTAGTTAGAGTAACTGATAAGGGGGTGATTGTAACATCAGTGGAAAATGGACTGATAAAGGGATTTATCAGCTGGGATATAGACATGGTCCTGGTATATAAGGAGGTTGTCACAGAGTTTCTAATCTATAACATATTTGCAGAAATCTGGATGCATGGGATTATTCCATTTGTAAAGAAGAAAAAGGCCCAGGGAGTTGGTTTCTATGTGTTTATAGATGTGATTGAAAAGGGTTGTGTCAATAATGCAGCAGAAGAAATATTTAGGGAGGACTGTAACAGAGAAGTTGTTGGAGAAGTCAAAGAGGCAGAGATTTGGGTAATAAGAAAGGACATTAGGGTTAGCAAGGGAGAAATCAGCTACAGAGTGGAGCTAAATATTAAAATCACTGAGGTCAAGGAGCCAACAGGCTTGTCAGCAGTTAAGGGTCTGGGAAACATGGAAGTATGTGAGGTTTTTATGGTCTGTAAAGATCTGGATAGTATGGAGGAATCCCTGAAGGTATTGATGCCAAGTTTTAAGGGCATAGATGATTGCAAGGAGTTTGTGATCATAGATATCATAGTTCCATTTAGTGGCAGAAAGCATTTGAAAGAGATAGGAACAGGGATGCCAGTCCCCATTTAAATCCATCTGAAGAAGAATATTACTGGATGCATAGATAAAGACATTTATGGCAATGGAAAAGGGGCAGAAGAGGTCTGGGAGTTGGAGAACAGGTTGGGAAAGAAAGAGAGCTTTAAGGGAGTTGAAAGATTCCTGGAAGGCTGGAGTTCAGAACCAAGGAGCTGTCTTCTTGATGAGATTAAGGAGGAAGTAAGCAATGGATGAGTAATTGAGAATAAATTACCTGTAAAAGTTAGCAAAACCCAGAAAGAAGTAAATGTTCTTGACTTTCTGGGAAATGGGCCATTTTGCAATGCCATTAAGTTTGATGGAGTCTATGGCAAGTTCACTTGAATAAACCACCATATCTAGATATTCTATCTTCAAGAAGATAAAGATGCATTTCTCCAGTCTCAGATAAAGATTGAGGTCTGCCATGTGTTATAGCATGTAGGAGGTATGAGTTATGTGGATGTTAGCATCTGGGGAGAAGATAAGAAGATCATCCATATAAATTATAAGCCAGCCTTTTGTAATCATATCATAAAAAGAGTTCTTTATAAAATGCTAAAAGATGGCTGGTGAATTATTTAGTCTGAGAAACATTATTATGGATTCAAAAAGGCCCTTATGAGTAACAAAGGCAGCCTTCCATTGATATCTGTCCTTAATATGGACATTGTTATAGCCCCATCAAATATTGAACTTGATAAAGAGTTTTGCTTCATAAAGTTTGTTAATAAGGTTGAAGATAAGAGGGAGGGGGTAGGTATCCTGGATGGTATGTTCATTGAGATAAATGTAGTCTTGGTATGAGCAGAGTTTGCCATCCTTCTTTTTAATGAAGAAGAAGAAAGCCTGGGAAAAATTAGAGGGGCAGATCTTGCCTGTGTGGAGGTTTCTTCAATGAATTTCTTGGTTGCTTGACACTCAGGGGCAGACAGGGAGTAGACCTTCCCAATTTTGGATATGAAGGTCTCTTTGAGATTGATTTTGTGGTCATAGAGTCTAGTGGGCAGGAGTTTATCTAGAGTTTTAGAGGTATTGGCAAAAACTGCAGCAAATTTCTGGTACTTAGGGGGAAGAATGGTCTTGGGCTTGGCTTCCTTGGCTTCTATGGTGAGTTCTGTGAAGGTAGTAAGCTTTACTACCATTACTGAGGGAAGAAACACAGAGCATACATTGATAACTTGGAAGAAATGTCATTTATAAAGAATATTGCTAACATATTGGCTGGGGGTTATATGGGAATTTACTTTTGAAATAGCAAACTAGATCTTTGTCATTGGGAAAAATTACTTCCCTGATATGGTGTTATCTGAGGGTAGGCTGGGTAGCCCTAGAATAGTAGAGTTCTTTGGACTGGTCAGAGGTAAAGGGAATGGTAAGCAAATTGGCTATTCAATCAACACTGGAGTTTGTGATTTGAAGCCAGGAAAGTCCTAGGATTAAAGTTTTCCTGCCACATGCCATGACATGGCAGAAAATTGAGTGGGTTACTCCTTTGAGTTGAAGAAGTATGGTACATATGTGAGTAATATGACCCTTCTTGTTTAAAAAAAGTGAACATTTTGGATATTAAGGGGGGTAGGAAGTTAGATGCAAGGAAACTTGTGGTGGGAGACAAACTCCTAGTCAATATAGTTGATTTGTGCTCCATTATTAATAAGAGCAAAGGCATCTATGACTAGTCTTGAATGTATAGAGAAAGAAACTTGTACTGGGATTCTCATAGACTTTCTAGAGGATAATACAAGTACAGGCATGCATAAGAAAGAAGGAGCACTCTGTGTAGGGGAGGTACTCCACTTTAAAAATCCAATCCAATTCTTCCCACCTTGAGTTCATTATTACTAACCTCTTCAATCTTAGTTGTTTCTTCTTCAGCAGTGAGCTTCTTGATGGGTTTCTTAATGGGATTGGTGGTAGAGTTGGATATGGGTGGAGAGAGGTAATAATTGAGGCACAAGGCCATATTATGTCCAGGTTTTCTGCACTGGAGGCAAAGGCTGAGTTTAAAACATTATTTTTACTTTTAAAGGGTTAACTTGGTGAGTTGAATAAAGTTGACATTCATGGCATTCAGGTCCTTTTTGACCCAAGGAGTTACTAAGGGGGTAGGGGTCCAGGCATGGGCCTTGGGGTATTTGCAACAGAGCTCAGTAAGCTTGGCACATTCTAAGGTTTCTTGGAAATGGACAATTTTTTTATACCATCTGTTTACAGTGGTGGGGATCTTGTCAAGGTTTTTGGATTTGACAAGAGAGCCAGAGGGGGATTCTGGCTTTGTAGTAGGTGATAAGAATGTTATCATTCTTAACATTGGCAAGAACTGCATAGTTTTGAAACTCTGTGATATACTCAGTAAGTGAGGGGTTTTACTTACCTTTCTTGTTTTGGCACATTTGAGTGTTGACAAGCCAGTGGACCATGAACACAATGATATCTTGCTTCTTGAATAAGGCATTGAATGCCTTAATGAAGCTGCTAAAAGAGCTCATGGAGATCATCATACTAGCAATACTTTTTTTGCAATAGGTGATGGTTTAGAAGAGAACAGGGCCTTTGGTCATATACAAGAGGGTAAATGCAATCTTCTTCTTGTCAGAGTTATAGATCATGGAATTAATGAAGAGATAGAACTGGATGGAGTCCAGCCAGGCTTTTAAGTTGTTGTAGTTACCATTGAAGTGCTTGAGAGCACTAAGGTAAAGCTCAGTGGGCTTAGTAGGGAAAGGGATGTTGAATATTGTGGAGAAAGGAAGACATTCCAAAGGAAGGGGAAAAAGGAGGCAGTGGTAAATGGAAGTAGGAAAGAGGGGAGTGGGTTCTTGGGGAATCTGTAGAAAAGAAGAGAATTCATGCATAAGGGCATGATTTTGTTTTGATATTCTATAAAAGACAAGAAGAGATCACAAAGACTGTCTTCTAGGGAGCAGGGCAGTGAATTAAGGGTTCTTCTATTTCAGAAGATTCTAAGGGATCCTCTGTGGGTTAAGTTCTAGGCTTTCCCCAGAGTATTATAATGTGCTTTTTCTTTTCTTAATCACATGACCTTATTTTATCTTTATCATGTGGTTATCCAATCTTTTATCTTATCAAGGGCACATAATGTTATAATGCACCACTTTTAATTCCATCTCAACAACTACCTTTACTAATAACTGCCTCACTATAGTCATACAAATGAAACTTAGAGCCCTAATCCTAAAGACCACTATTGAAGAAACCCTATAGATAGTAAAACATCTTCCTTCTCCAGATAGCAAATACCATTATAGAGACCTTCTGATATTAATCTCTGTTAGCCAGGGACATAGTAGACTAGATAACCTTTAGAACTAGAACATAGTGTCATATCTACATAAAGTAGTAAACATGTGACTAGTACCTTAGTCTAGCATACTTGAACTTGTATCATTAAGTTCCCAGTAACTGCTCCTCAACTCCTCTCTATCTCTTTCATACTTCAGCCAGATCAGCTCCACCTAGTCAGTATCAAGCTGTTATACATTCTCCAAGGTCTTGTCAACATTCATGTCTGGTGGATAGGAAAATGGCAGGCTTGCTATTTCACATAATGGGTTACCTGACCTAGGATATAGGATTAGTCTCATGCTTTGTACCTTGAGTACTTCTTTTTCATCTCTGGCTTTTTTTCATTTCCACTTGCTATTGGTGTCCATAGATAGTAGATCTTAGGGTAGGCCTCCTGTACTTGGTCTGTGTGCAGACCTAAGCAATATATAAGGCAGGGAATGCAAGCTGGGATTTCCCCAGTCTTGCTCTCTTGACCTTTAAGCTGGTTATACAGAATAAGCTACTTTCTGCTGGCTGTTGATTTATATAAGAGTAGTGGTTTCAGCTTTCTCTCATTTGCCTAGTTAGAGGCCACTAGCCAAAAGCCTTACCAGTTTCCCAGGATAGGATAGAAGCATTCACCAAGGTAGCTTGAGTATCAAGGCAGAACAGCTAGATGCCATTACAACTGGGCTCTCCCATCTCTTCTACCCCCTCCTTCTTTATATTACTTCAATGCTGATGATATCATCAATGAAGTCAGCTGGGGCAATATTACAGGCTCCCCTGCCCCCTTCTTTTAGATTATCTTTGAATTCAACAGGGTCATTGAAAATACTGGGGGGGTAATGTTATGATTGTCCATTATTTTTCTCTTTCTTCTTTCTAGCTTCAGATCTTGCATATCTTCAATGTTTTCTTGTAATATTCTGGAACATTTAGACTTCTTCTGTTCCAGAACCTTCTTTGTGTCAGCAGATATCACTTATACTCCACTTTCTTCATATTCCATTCATTTCTACATGGATCACTTAGTCACATACTCTAACTCACTCAACTAAGTCTTAATCTTATTCCCCATAGTATAAGTAGTATACTTTTCCCTCCATGTTCCTTATGCTACTTCTATCTTATCTTTACTAGCTTAACACTGTTCTTTCTGCCTTATCCTCTCAAATCTGTCAGAACCCTAAGTCCACCCTTCAAGAGAGTCCTGCTTGCAACTAAGTATTAACAAGCACCACCTTTGTTTTTAAGCTAGTCCCAGCATTCTAGCTCTGTCTTCAACCTTCACCATGGGACTATAGTGCCATTTCAAATTTGTACCATCCTTAGCACCTGAGGCTGACCCTTGTCAAGTCTTATTCCTAGTTCCTCCAAGCCTTAAGGTCTATTCTAGTCTTTATCTGGGCCTAGCATAATATAAACTAGGCAAGAAGATATAGAAGTCAAGACCTTATATAAAGCAAAGGCTCAAGTGACCAAGGCTGAGAAAAATCCAGGCTTGGACTAACTTTTTATATATGCTACAGATGTGTGCACAGATCATGTCCAGTGGCTTAAAAAACTGTTTCAATATTTGCATGTTTTACACTAAATGCAATAGCTATCAATAACTACTAATTATTATGCTAGGCTATGAGTATATAAAATGCAGTACTTGCTCTTGACTTTCTATTGGTCCAATGATCAAAGCATTTGGTTATGTTTTGGTAACATGATAACCATATCAAAATGACAACTTACTAAAACAGTTATTTAACTTTAAATAGGATATGATATTTAGTACCTGGTATGACCTCCCTTGGCCTTGATAGCTGCTTGAATCCTTCTAGGCATGCTTTCTATCCATTTTTGACACTTATTCATAGAAATGTTTTCCCATTCTACCACTACTCTATCCCATAATTGATGAACTCCTGTAGATGCTCACTTATAATCTGAAAGACATCTTTTCAAATGACCTCAAGTATACTAAGATTAAGCAGGCCAATTCAAAAGCTTGATACCTTGCTCCTTAAATCAGATTTGAGCTCTTCTAGAGGTATACTTGAAATTATTTTCTTGCTAAAAGATAATTTCATCTGAAGAAATTCCAGAATCCTTTATGTTCTACAATAATTCTTCCTTTAAAAATGCCACATACTGTTATGCACTAGCACTACTTAGCTAGGGGCCATTTTTAATTCTTACCCTAAGCTAAGTTCTCTTTACTATCTACTATTTTTGACCACTTTCTTTGATCTTATCTTATCTTAACTCATATTTTATCATGCCATGAGGTTAGGTCTAGCCTGATCTAGCCTTTGCATCTCATGTAGCATAGCCTTTTACCTCATTGTAGCCTAGACTTTCTCTGATGTTATGGCCTAGCCTTTTAATGTCATACCTTACCTTTGCCTTGCTTACTTTTACTAATTACTCTCTATTTGCCATTGGTTCCTATTTAGTTTCCCTTTGCCCTTGGCCAATCCTGTAATATAAAGTAGTATACTTCACCTTTTATCTCCTTATACTACTTCTTCCTTTTCATACTCTATATGTTATGGGTTGTACTACTCTTTCCTTTATCATCAATTTACCTTTATTCTTGTTACTTTACTATATAACTGTGTATTGGATTGTTTATAGTAGTTATAATAGAGTATGCAAGTAAGTCAAGTCTCTTTAGACTTAACCACTTGTAAAGCCTACTGGCAAGCTGTTAAATAAGGGTATACTCTGGATTCACTCCAGAATACTTCAGAGTGATGGTCAAATAGGGCTTGACTTCACCTTCTGTGATGTGCCTTTGCACTAGTCCCAGTGCCATAAATTTTGAAGGGGGTTGAAGGGTTAGAGTAAGTTGTAGAGACTTGGATTTAGAAGGTAAGGGTATATGACCTGCTTACAAGGTCAGGAGAGGAGTTAGAGACAAAGAAAGAAAGCACTAAGTTATGTTGATATTAAAATTGAGGTACAAGATATAAAGCTACAGTACTTATATTATGGAAAAGCAGATTATCAAACAAGGGGAAGAAGATGAAACAGGAGTTGTCACAGAAGTGAAAGCAGGTGTCAGTGTAACCTGGAAATGAACAGAGATGTCTGGTATGACTCTGATAATGTCATGTCAGGGTGAAACTAAACAATAAAACTAAAGAATAATAGAAAATAGGCAAGGAGGGCAAGGAACAGGAAATGAGACTGGATAAACTATGAAGTTGTGTTAGAAGGACAAAGAAGTATATATGAGGAATTGTAAGTATTATTAGATAGATAGAGAAGAAGGGAAATAGAAAACAGGAAACAGGAAACAGGAAACAGGAAACAGGAAACAGGAAATAGAAACTAGCCAGCATATAGCTTAAGGGTAATCCCCAACTGGAGTTGCATCAGAGATGTTGCAGAGTAGACATGGTGGTCTGGAATATGACAGGAAGGAAATAAGACAGAAGTTGTCTCAGAAGTGAAAACTGGTAGCAGTGTAACTGTTACACTAAGCCTGGGTAGAGTCAGGCATAGACCTTCAGAAGAAAGAACTACAAGTGGGGGTAAGCTTAATGAAGGGTCAGCTTATTGCAAGAAGTGGTGTGATGCAAGAACAACACCATCAAGGATGCTGGCTTGCAGATTTCAAGGGTTTTCTCTTGTACACTGATGTGTGGACTAAGAAGGGTTGTGTATTGCTGAGAGAGAGTAGCCTCTGAGTGGCCAAGATATTGAATGAATCAATATACATGGAAGTAGAAGGTAGAAGTAGTGTAGGAAGAAAGGAGGCAAAGTATGCTACTTTATAGTACAAGGAAAACAAGGTTCAGACTCAGTTGGATGGGTCATAGGGATGATAAATGCTAAGTAAGTGATCCATGTGGAAATGAATGGAACATGGGAGAAGTATCCTGTGTGTAATAAGTATAACTCATGCAAGAAATGCAGATCATGAGTGATGTTCAATGAGTCAGAGAATGTTCTGGAATGGAAGAAGGCAAAGGTTCCAGAACATGAACAAGAAAGCATCCAGGACATGTGAATGTAAAACACAGTGGAAAAAGAAAAGAGATGGGGGAATCATAATAGTAACCTGGATATAAACAGAGAAGTCAGGTATGACACTGATAACATTATACCAGGATGAAACTAAAAGATAAAACTAAAGAATAACAGAGAACAGGTGAGGAGGGCAAGAAACAGGAAATAAGGCTAGATGAACTATGGAGTTATGCCAGAAGGGCATAAAAGTATGAAGAATTGTAAGTATCATTAGATAGATAGAAAATAAGGGAAATGGAAACTAGCCAGCACATAACATAAGAGTAATCCCCATCTGGAGTTGCATTGGAGATGTTACAGAATGGATACAATGGTCTGGAATATGACACAAGCACTGAGTACAGAAAATCAAGTAGAAGCTAGGTCAGAATTGGGTTTGAAATATGAAATATGATAACCTTACTTTCTTCAAGCATTGTCTAAACTCTTTATCCCACCTGTGACTTTTCATCAACAGGCATCACCACAAATCCTTGACAAGTCCCAGCATCCTTGTCTTATTCCCAACCTCCACTAAGGGACTACTAGTGCTATTCTGTATTTGCATCTAATCTTTATATTCTAAGGCTGACCACCATTAAGCCTTTCTCTATCTCTAGCCTTGACCATTAGGTCTACATTAGTTCCTACCTGGGCCTAGTGTAACAAAAAAAGTAGCATATCTACTTGCAGCTACCATTGCTATAGTTCCACCAATATTTTACCCAAGATCCCCTTATTTTTTGATACCCTCTGGAGAGAGCCTAGATCTCAACCCACAAAGGACCCTTTAGAATCTTTTGAAATAGAAGAATCCCCAACCCACCACCTTAGCACTCCAGAAAAAGATCTTTGAGATTTTTTTCTATCTCCCATCAAGAATCAAGAACAAGATTATGTTCTTGCACATGAACTTTCTTGTTCCCTACAGATTCCCTGAGAATTCACTCCTTCCTCCCCTATCCCCATCAGATAACACCACCTCTTTTCCCTCCCCTCAGTTTCTCCCCCTTCCCCTACAATGTCCAACTCTTTATTCCCAGCCAAATTCACTAAGCTTTATCTCAGTACTCCTGAACACTTTAATGGTAACTGTAACAAAGTGGAAGCTTGGCTGGACTTAGTCCAGTTCTATCTCTTTGTCAATGCTGCAGTCTATAACTCAGATGAGAAAAAGATCATGTTTACTCTTTTTTACATGAATAGGGGCCCTGCCCTTTCTTGGGCAATCACCTACTGCAAAATAAGCATTACAGAAATGGTGGTATTTATGAGCTCTTTTAGTAGCTTTGTTAAGGCATTCAATGCCTCTTTTAAAAAACAAGATACCATTATGTCTGCAGTTTACTGGCTTGCCAATACACAGATACATCAGGATAAAGGACAACAACATTCTTATTGCTTATTATAAAGTTGGAATTCCCCTCTGGCTTTTGTATTAAATTCAAAACCTTGACAAGATCCCTAATATCATAGAAGAATGGTACAAAAAGGCAATTCACTTCCAGGGAACCCCAAAACATGCCAAGCTCACTGAGCTTTACTGCAAAAATTATAAAACCCATGCCTGGATCCCCAGTACTTTCTCTATAATCCCTTAGGTCAAAAAAGATTCAAATGCTATAAATATAGATTCCATAAAAGTAGGCAAACTAATCCCTCAAGAAAGAGAACAATGCTTCAAACTGTTTTCAATGCAGGAAACCTGGACAAAATGTGGCCACCTACCCAAATTACTCTTTCTCCTCCATATTTAACTCTGCCATCTCCTTTATAAAGAAATTAGTCAAGAAGGTTACTGCTAAAGAAGAGACAATGAATATTGAAGAGGTTTGTAGTGAAGAATCTGAAGTTGAAACGGGATCTTCCTGTTATCTTCTGATACTCGAACCACCTTGGTGGACACTCCTTCCTAGAACTCCTTCTCTTGTGTAGCTTTTGTACTAGTGGCTACAACTAGGCAACTTGAGTTGGAGCCAGGGACTCTTGTATAAACCCAGGGGCCAGGCAGTAAGCGAGAGCTGAAGAGGGATTCACTAGGATCAGGTCTTAGATCACCACTGTAGGTTCTAGCCTAGAGGTCAAGAGAGCAAGACTGGGGAATCCCAGCTTGCACCCCCTGCCTTATATATTGTCAAGCATGGTGCACAGACCATGTACAAA
>JBBPJW010000342.1:0-35149 GCA_038088935.1 Pulveroboletus aff. viridisquamosus
TGTGAAGTGCTTCCTGAACTGGTGGCTGTTATAACTCTGGATTCCAGAGGCTAAACCTAGATGCTAGAGAAAAAGGAGAAATATGGGAAGAACTCAAAAGAAGGCTCTGAAAAGAAGCAATCAAGGAGAAATCAACAAAGGAGGACTCAAAAGAGACTCATGCTCATGCAACTATGGGCTGAGCTCTGAAAGAGCTGAGATCCAAAGAAGTGCAAACTGCAAAGTATGAAATGATTAAGTCTGAAAAGACTTGACCACCCATACCTGTCCCTTATATATGGCCCAGGGTGGCACATAGACCATGCAAACTAAGCCTACCCTAAACTACTACTAGTTATAGACATCACTAGCAGTAAGAGTGCACTATTAAATAAAAGAGGAGCAAGCATGGTGCAGAAATAAGAAGTGAGGCAGTGACCTTGCATATCAAGAAAAAGGATGGAAGGAAAGTCAGAAACTCATAATGAAAGACCAGCATCTTATATGAGGACAGGGATCTCTGCCACAGATGTGGTAAGATTGTAGATGCAGATCCTAGGAGATAGCATTAAAGATTTAGATGGAAAAGATCCATGGGCAGATCCTAGAAAGATCCTAGATTTCAAGTCACATGACCACTAACCATAAAGATACTCATAATAAGTCAGATTATAAGCTTGAGTTCCCCAAAAAGGAGTATGTTTCCCACAATTACATAAAGTGAAAGTGTAGTTGTGCATAAATGTGTAACAGTGGCATAACAGACAGACAATATATAGTGGCTCAAAAAACTATCCCAATATTTGCATATTTGCTCTTGGCTTTCTATTGATTCAATAATCAAAGCATTTGGTTATATTTTGGTAACATGGCAACCATATTAAAATAACAACTTATTGGAACAGTTTTTTAACTTTAAATAGAATATGGTATTTAATACCTGGTATGATCTCCCTTGGCCTTGATAGCTGCTTGAATCCTTCTAGACATGATTTCTATCTATTTTTGACACTTCTTCATAGAAATTCTTTTCCACTCTATTACTATTCTATCTTATAATTGTGATGAACTTCTGCAGATATTCTTTTTTAACCTAAAAGACTATTATAGATTCAAATACAAAAGAAAGAGAACAGCCTTAAGAAGTGCCCACAGAAAAAGGACCATCATGGAACAAGTGCTTTAAACTGGATTTTCCAGTTTAGATCCTTGTTCTTATATATTGCTAATTATAAGGCCTTTGTAAGGCAGCTAATATAAGACTATATAAGAGATGAGGTTATAAGGGAAAAGGGTACCAGAACAAATAGGTAACAAAGATAGGGGCTAAAAGTGAAGCTAAATAGTGAGTTTATAACAAAGATATCTTTTTAAATTACTTCAAGTGTATTTAATAGAATTAAAATCTGGAGATTAAGCAGGCCAATTCAGAAGCTTAATATCTTGCTTTTTAAATCAGATTTGAGCTCTTCTAGAGGTATGCTTGGAATTATTATCTTGCTGAAAAATAATTTTATCTAAAGGAATTCCAGAATTTTCCATGCTCTACAATAATTCTTTCTTTAAAATTGCCACATACTGTTTAGCATTTATTTTTTCCTCAATCTTACTTAAAACTCCCATACCATTTCATTCAATACAGCTTCAATATCATAAGTGATCCTTCTTTAAACTTAACTGTATCTTTAATCTTCTTAGAATATATTCTCTCTTCTTTCTTTTTCCATACATATTCTTGTTTATCTGATCCATATTAGGATCAGTTCCCTTTTTATTTTATTTTCTCTCATCTTAGCTTCTAACTTCACATGTCTATAATACTTCCTTGATTTGTTCTGGAATATTCAGACTTCTTCTATTTCAAAACTTCTTTCTTAGTCAGCAAATATTACTCATCATCTGCTTCTATCACATTCCATCTGTTTCCATATGTAGTGTACTTTACTCTCTATTGTTATATACTTAGCAGAACATTGATAATCTTGTCACATGATCATGGGACTTGCTTGCCTAAACAAGGTTAACCCTAGGCAAAGGTTTGATTTATATTTAGAGTATTTCCCAATGTTAGGTAATGGTCATGTGATATGGCAGATCTCAAAATAAGATCTAAATCTACTCCAATAATATCTGATCTGTGGCAGGGATTCAGTGGATTTCCTTAGCCTTATAATTGCCAGGCTGCATTCATATCCACTGTTTCTGCATCATTACCTTCTATTCTCCCACATTCTCATGTATGGCTTCTCTTCCTTTACTCTTAATTTATGAGGCCACTGCCTTACTTTATCCTATGCCCTATGATTTCTTATTTATCAGCAAAAGTATACAGGATAGAAGAGACTTGAAGTTTTCCCAGTCTTGACCATCTTATTATAACTCCTCTTTTTCTTTCTTCTTTCTCTGGTATGCAATTGCTATAGTCTCCAAGCTGGAGCTCTCTTCTTCCCTTGTCTCAACTTCAAGCCTAGTTAGGAGCCACTGGCACAAAAGCTCCCTTGTTGATTAAGTAGACTGTCACATGCCAGTCTGTGTTATATTTGGAAGATACCTGGTTAGTGCAGAACATCCATGTTTCTTACACTACTTCTGCCTTACCTTGCCTTATTCCACCTTGTTCTCCTTGGACATGATCAGAACCCTTAGCCTGCTTGTAATCTTTGTTGGCAAGCATTCCTTTGTCCTTGACTAGTTCTAGTATCCTAGTCTTGTCTTCAACCTTTACTAAGAGACTACAGTGGTGTCCTGTGATTGTACCATTACCTTTGCCTCTAGGCTGACTCTTGTTGAGCCTTTTCCTTAGCCCTAGCTCATAAGGTCTATACCAGTCCCTACCCAGGCCTAGTGTAACAATTCAATTCAATTGATTTTAGTCTTATATAACCAAATCACCTTCTTCTAGTTCTTTACAGTTTAATACTGGTACTTTAGAGCAAAGGTTAATCTGCTTTTTCTATGAATAGCAGAAAAAAGTTTTTTTTTCTTTATTACAGCTTTTAAAGAAGCTTCCTTGAGAATATTCCTAACTGTCTGTGGGCAAACAGAAGTACTAACAGTATAATTGTTATAATGCACATTTTCTCTTTTATTTCATTTTTTACCCTGTTGTATTTTCCTTTAACTCTTCACATGTTCACATCATGTGACCATGTGACCCCTTCACTATTTCACCATGTCACATTTCACACCACTTTATACTTTATACTTCACTAGATCTAGGCTAATCTAGCCTATAACCTCATATTACCTGTATTTCTAGACTTTCACTCTCTTTCTGCCATTGGGCAGCTTACTGTACACTACTGTAGGGCAGGGCACACTCTCTTGGTCCATGCTCAAGATATAATAGTATAAAAGGGGTGCAAGTCCAAGCTGGAGTTTCCAGTCTTGTATACTTAAACCTCTAGGGTTTTTACAAGTCCTTTAACTCAATATCCCTCTTGCCTAGTTCTTCTAGCCTCTAGTTCAAAGGTTAGGCTTTAGCAGACCTTCTAGCAGCAGCAGAAGTGCATATCAAGGCTATAGATGTAGTTGCTCAAAGTCTTGCAGTATAACAATAATTGATGAAATAAGTGGCTTGAACTGCATTACTGGCCTTTTTAGTAAGAATTTGTTAAATAATAGTATACTTGTTAATAGAAGAAAGTTTTGAAGAATAATTACCATAATAATTTTTGTTCTCTGGTTAAATTTTCTAAAGAACTCTAGCCATAGTAGACTTCCCTAGACCAGTTTGAAATGCAATTTTCCTACAAGAAAAATCAAAAGAGGCAAGAGAGATAATATTATCTTTTTAAGCAGCAGAAAAACATTTTATAATGAAAATAAGGGAATTTATTTGTAATGGTAGAGTTTATATATGCTATAGGCCAATTAGTAACATAAAAGTGACATAATATATTACTTATCTAAGATATATAATTATCTTATAGTACTTTAGAGTTCAATATATGTAATGGGAATTCAAAGTCAAAAAACTAATTCAATAAGTTTTTATTTTGATATGGTTGCCATGATATCAAAACATAACCAAATGCTTTGATTATTGGACCAATAGAAGGCTGAAAGCAAGTACTATTATGACACACTTTTTTTTTTTCTTGATTACATAACTTTATCTTATTTTGTCTATGTGATTATCTAATTCTTATCTTATCAGGGCATAGGGTTAGCCTCATGCCTTTAGACCCTGCAGGGTTTGCTTCCTTTTTAGTGCTTCTTTTCATTTTTGTTACTTTTTTTCCATTTCAAAAGCTGGGACTTTTGATGGTTCCCACTGGGTCTTCTCTTCTTTATAATCCCTGTGCTGCATGTATGGGAATATTCCCATCAGGGACTTGGTTCATGTGCCATACTGTAGTCTATATAAACTATAGTATAATGCCTCATAGCTTTCCAGCTTTGAGCATTTGTAACTATCAGATGTTAACTCATTACTCCCCTTTTGACTGTTTTCTTTCTTCTTGTAAGCATTTGGCACTTTGACATCAAGGTGCATAACACTTGCCCAAAGCTATCTACATCCTTTTTCCAAATCCATCTGAAGCTCAAGACTAAGCATGTTATCATCAATTTTTTTTTGTTTACAAAAGGAGTTAACTATATGTTGAGAAGAGAGAGAGAGATTTGATGAAATTTAGCCACTTCAAGGCTTGACTCACAGATCAAAAGGCCAAAGAAGATTTTCTAGATCATTGTATTCAAGAAAAAATTAAACAAGTTATCAAGAGAACCACTAGACATTGTCACTGTTACTGGAAGAATAAAGTTGAAAGAAAGATACTCAGAAGAAAGTTTAAGGTAGCATGTTATTGTGACATTTTAGTGTCCCACTTACTAAAAAGGAGAATCAACACCATTGAAGAAGATAGAAAGAAGAAAATTACTCAAATAAAAAAGTTTGCTTCTCTTTGTTTAAGGTCTCTATGTTACCTCTTCTTATTAAAGAAGACAATACCAAGATCATGTTATGGCTGCTAAAGGTGAAGGAGCTAATATTACAGCTCTTATAGATAACAGAGCTGTCACTATGCTTTAAAAATGATATCACAAGGAAGGTCACTGACTCAAAAGCCTAAGATGGTAATAGAAAGAAGTGAAAAAGGTGGTGGATCTTTCTAAGAGTTTGGGTTAGAGAGCAAGAGTGGAAGAATAATTGTTTAAGGACAATTGTGGTTCTCTCTAGAATGAAGAATTTGGCAGATAACTTTGCCACCCTAACTCTTATGGAATATGACAACTTAGAGGATGCTCATATTTGGCAGGACAGATATGATACTGGACAAGTGTTCAGAGAGACAGCTTGGCCCACTTGGATTGAGCTTCAAAACAAGATTAAAGGACATTTTCAGATTAAAGAACTTGCCCACCAAAGTCTAAAAGAGCTTTAGGCATTAATGTAGCAAGGCTGCAAGATTGACAAATTCCTCAACAAGTTCAATTTCTTGCAAAAAAAGGCTGAGGTAGATAATAATTATATGACAGAATTGTTGAAACAAGTGGTAGACTATTGCATTTACTTACAGGTGGCCCTCCAAGGAGGAGATTCTGGGCAATACCTCAATATGTTCACTTGCTTCAGACAAGTAGGGCAAATCTTTAAAAAGATAATAATAGAATGCCCTGCCTTTAGGACTTAAGGACTACCTTTCAATTTACACCACAAAGCTGTTTTCAACCACAATCCCCATACCCACAGCCATCTCATCCCCCTTTACCTTGTTTTACTGCTATTGGAACTTAACCAGGTTAAAGTATCCCAATGGAAATTGATCAGCAAGATATGAGACTATTTTACCTTTCTATCTGTTTCAACTGTGGTTGAGTAGGTCATATAGCTAGGGAGTGCAGGGCCCCAAGGAATTCTGTCCACACAATGACTTTCCCATGTTTCCCTTTCAGGTAGCTGCAGGCCTTATAACAGTGGCAACAAGTGCAACCAATTTAATTTTGGGATTTATTACCCCCAGATAAAGAAGGTTGGTGCTCAGCAGAACCAGAGGCAATAGGCCCAGTCTACAACATGGCTAACATAGCTCAGTTTCAAGAAATCCCAGCAGCTTTATGGGGCTCTATGGAGGAAGCCAGTATTATAATTTCATTTTCACTTTTTCTTCATTTTTACCTACTTTGTACTTTTACTTTTACTCTTCACATGTCACATCACATGACCATGGTAACCCTTACAATTTCACTCATTCACATTTTTACTCTTTTACATCTTCACATTTCACATTTTAAATGGACCTAGATCATATCACTGCCTGGCAGTTATTATAAGGTACTGCTAAGATACTCACTCTTTTATTGACATTGGTGGGCTTACTGTAGCATAGTTTAGGGCAGGTGACCAGTACATGGTCCATGCACAATTCTGTATCATATATAAAGGGCTGGTACAAGCTGGAATTCTCCAGTCTTGCATACTTGAGTTCTAAAGCTTTATACAAGGCACTTGACTCTTCTACTATTCCTTTTGCCTAGTTCTCTGTGGGTCTAGTTCAAACCACAGCTTGTAGATTGCATTCATCAGTTTGACATTGAGATATAAGAATAGGATGGCCAGCTGCCATTTCTATTATGTAACTAGCAAACATGACAGTCTCAAGCATGTGACTATGGGAACTGTTGAGCATGTGATGTGAATGGTTGCATAGTCATGTGACCAGGAGCACATGTGAATGTGAATGTGTATCCTTATAAGAATAACCCTAGGCTAAGGCTAAGTTCTTTATATCAGAGTATTTCTCTGCACCAGGTATCAGTTACATGATGTGGCAGATCTCAGATGAGATCCAGGTACAGTCCCCAATAATATCTGATCTTAGGATCTAGATTAGAATCTGCATCTGTGGCAGAGATCCAGATTGAATCTCCTCGGTCTTATAATGATCATGTTTTATTTATTAGATCTGATCCTGTGCACTTTCCCTTCCATTCTCCCACATCCTCATGGTATGGCTTCTCTTTCATACTAATCCCTTGATCCATGAGGCCACTGCCTTACTTCTCATTTCTACCCCATGCTTTTCCCTTATCTATTTAATATAGGCCTTACTGCTATTGGTGACCATAGATAGTAGACATTAGGGTAGGCTCCCTGGACTTGGTCTGTGCACAGACCCTGGAAATATATAAGGCAGGGAGTGCAAGCTGGGTTTTCCCCAGTCTTGCTCTACTTGTTCTTTAGACTAATCACCTGTGGAATTATACAAGTAGCCCACTAGATCTCTTGGCCATTTTTAAGATGGAGATCCCCTTGAGCTCTCTTCTGGCAGAGGCTTCTTTGGCATGGCCCATTGTATTCTCTCTCATTCAGCCTAGTTAGGAGCCACTAGTCAAAAGCCCTGCTTACAGTTTGAGGATAGAAGCATTCACCAATAATGTCTTGAGTACTAAGGTTAGGATGGGCAGAGCACCTGTAACAATTTCAGCCAGAGCCTACTTTAAGGATGTATTTGAAAATGAGGAAAAGCAGGGAAAAGTGGCAGAGGGTACAAAAAACTAGGTGTTATATTTTCAAATAATTGTTCTTCCTTTTCAAAATTTATACCTAAGTGCCTTCAAGCCTCTATTGATTGTTTTTATGCTGGAAAGGTAACTTATTTGAGTGTGGCCCTGGCTGACAGGTGCTTAATTCCTTCCATTCAAAAAACTCACAATTATCTTTACTCAGATTTCAAATGGAAAACAAAAACCCTAGATCAAGTTTTTAATAGAATGGAATGTGATAAACTCAAGATTGGAGTGAAATTAGTTGGAGAACAAGAAAACAGAAAGGTTTGCAAGCAATCATGTGTGGTTTTACTGATACCATAGTAGATTCTAAAGCATCAATTATCTTTATAGATCAGAGATTCATGTGGAAACATGGATTATATGAGAAACCCACAGGAAAGTCATTAACAGTTTTCAATGCTGATGGCACCCAAGGAACTATAGGCCACATTATGCAATACATGGTTTTTTATCTGTTGGTTAAGGATAAAAAAGGACATTGGCATCAAGAAAGGATTCAGGCCATGGTATCAATCTAGAATCCATTAATCTTCTCATAGGCTATGATTGGTTCAAGTGACATAATCCAGATATTAACTGGATAAAGAAAACCATTGAATTTCCCCAATGTACAACAAGTTGCCATGTTCTCAATGTCAATGTCACTGAAAACAAGGATCTAAAAAGAAACTTCCTCAAGAGGTTTGGCAATTTCTAACTGTCTTCTCACAGAAAGAATCAGAATGAATGTTGACAAGAAAACTGTGGGACCATATGATAGATTTAAAAGATAACTTCATTCCAAAGAAGGGTCACATTATTCCTTTAGTTAAGGCTGAGTTAAAGGAAGTATGGGAGTTCATTGCTAAGGAATCAGCCAAAGGCTATATTAGACCATTGAAATCTCCTTAGACTTTGCCCATATTCTTCATTGAAAAAAAGAATGGAGGAAAACAGATGGTCATTGATTATCAGTATCTCAACAATGCCATTATAAAAAACAGTTATCCTTTATCTCTCATTTCAACCCTGATTGACCAGTTAAAAAGGAGCTAACATCTTTATTACACTAGATCTTCAGTGGAAATACAATGACATTTGCATCAAAGAAGGTGACAAATGAAAAGGAGCATTTACTACTTCTTTAGGTGCATATGAGCCACTGGTAATGTATTTTGGCATGTGCAATTTGCCAGGAACATTTTAAGTGATGGTAAATTCAAGGACAAATACCACCAGGTTGTCCAAGAAGTTTTGTGATGGTTACAAGATCATGATTTTTTTCTCAAACTATCAAACTGTCACTTTGCTCAATCCAAAGTCAATTACCTGGGCATGGTTGTATCTGAAAAGGGGATAAAGATGCAATTAAATAAAACTAAGGCATCTAGCAGCTTATATGTTGAAATCCTTCAATCCTGCAGAGCTCAATTATCCAATTTATGACAAAGAGCTTTTTGCTATTATCTGTGCTCTTAAGAATTGGTGTTATTACCTTATTGGACATCTCTCTTTCAAAATCTGGACAGACCACAAGCATCTGGCATACTGGCAAAAACCCCAAGATCTATTCCTGTGGCAGGTGTGCTGGTAGGCATTCCTTATCAAATTCAATTATGTCTTTGTGTACAAACCAGGCATATCCAATGGTTGTACAGATGCACTATCCTGCCAACCTGATCATGGCATTCCCACTTCATTGAATAATAATATCACTCTTTTCTTCAACTCTCTCTTTATCTGCTCTATTAATACTTCCTCTTCTTTCTTTTCTGATGTTGTTTTACATTCTTATTCTTATTCTTTTCTCCCTTTCTGGTGTTATAACAAAGATAATCAGGTTTTTAAGAATTCAAAAAATCAAGTTTTTGTTTCTTTGACCTTATAATCCAGACTACTTCATTTGACACACTCCTCACCATTGGGGGGTCATTCAGAACAACTACATACTTTCAACTTTTAACCCACTATTATTTCTGGCCTTCTTTAAAAGAAGATATTACTTTTTTAATTTAATATTGCCCAACCTGTGCTATGGTCATGGAACAAGAACTTTAGGCATCTATTCTTCCCCTTCCTGCTGCTTCAGCTCCATGGGAAGATATTTTGGTAGATTTGGTAACTGGGTTACCATTGGTAAATGGAAAGAATGCCATTCTGGTAGTGGTGGATAGATTTTCAAAAGAAGTAGTTTTTATTCCATGCTCTTCCTCTCTTTCTTCTTTAGGTTTAGCAGAAATTTTCTGTGACCATGTATAATTGCATTATGGACTCCCTTACTTCTTGGTTTCAGATCAGAAACCACAATTTATTTTGGCCTTTACCACAGAACTCTATAAGGCATTATGTATCTCACCAAAGACATCTACTACTTATTATCTGCAAACAGATGGTCAAACAGAGTGCATCAATCAAGAATTGGAAAAGTATTTGAGGACATTTGTGGCAAAAAAACAATTTAATTGGGTTAACTGGATAAAAATGGCAGAATTTCATTATAATAATTCATTTCCTCTGTTATCAAGTTCAGCCCATTCTCTATTATCAAATGTTTCTCTTTATGCATGGGCTTTGAGGGACCTTTCCCTTCCTTTCTCTTTGCAGCCCAACTTGATTACTTTTTTTACTTCCATTTAAAAGTCACTGGAAAAAGCATGTTCTTCTATGGTTACCCATAACACCAAACTGTCCTATTCCTCTTATTTCTCTGGAAATGCAGTTATGCTCTCCACTTACAACCTTTCACTTTCCTATCCATTAAAAAAATTAATCTAATGGTGGCTAGGATCTTTCAGAGTTATAAATGTCCTTTCAAATGCAGTTTGGTTACAACTTCCAAATAAAATAAAAATCCATCCAGTAGTCAATATCAGTCATGTTAAAAAGGCTCTTAATCCATTATCTAATCAAAAAGTCATCACACTGGATCCAGTTGTTGTTACTGAAAAAAGATACAGTAAATACAAAGTGAAAGAAATTGTGAATTCCTGTCTTTATTGAGGCAAGCTTGAATATTTGGTCCATTGGAAAGGCTATTCAGCAAAAGATCACATCTGGCAAACCACCTCTGATGTGGCTAATGCCCCAGAATTGGTTTACAATTTCCATAAACTTAATTTTTCCACACCTTGCCATTTTTTTTCCATTGAGTCACCTGATTTCATTTGCCTTTTCTGTTCTTACTGAAATTTTACCACCAAAGTTCCCCTTAGATTCTCTTGTCTGAAATCCAAGAGCTGAAAAGAGGGTAATGTTATAATGCACTTTTTCTTTTCTTGATCATGTGACTTTATCTTATCTTATTCATGTGGTTATCTAATTCATATCTTATCAGGGCACTGAAATGGTGACTACCATCCTGTCCTCATGTCTTAATGGCTAATACTAATGAGCACAACTTAATATCAGTGGTTTGAACTAGGTTTACTGAGAACTAGGCAAAAGCAAAAAAAAGAAGAGTCAAGGCCTTGTATAAAGCTGAAAGCTCAAGTACACAAGACTGGGGAATCCCAGCTTGTGCCAGCCCTTTATATATGCTATAGAAATGTGCACAGACCATATTCCTACAGTCTGCCCTAAACTATGCTATAGTAAGCCATCCAATGACAATAAGAAAGTGAGTACCTTAGTAGTACCTTATGGTAACTGCCAGGCAATGATGTTATGGTCTAGACCAGTCTGGAATTGTAACATTGTGAAGGTGTAAGAGAGTAAAAAGGTAAAAGAGTGAAATGGTAAGGTTTATCATGGTCATGTGATATGACAAATAAAGAGTCAAAGTAAAAAGTACAAAGTGGATGAAAATAAAGAAAAATGAAAAAGGAATTATAACAGGCATGTGACAGGTCAGATGACCTAGGGCATAGAGTTAGCCTCATGCCTTTAGATCCTGCAGGGTTTACTTTCTTTTCAGTGCTTCTTTTTATTTCCATTACTTCTCTTTTATTTCAAAAGCTAGGATTCTTGATGGTTTCCACTGGATCTTCTCTTCTTTATGATCCCCATGCCACATATATGGGAATATTCTTATCAGGGACTTGGTCCATGCATCATACTATAGCCTATATTATCTGTAGCACAATATCTCATAGCTTTCCAGCTTTGAGCACTTGTAACTATCAGGTATTAACTTGTTGCTTCCCTTTTGACTGTTTTCCTTCTTCTTGTGAGCATTTGGCACTTTGTGTAATGGGTCACTACCCATCCTGTCCTTGATACTCAATCTACCTTAATGAATACTCCTATTCTATTCTAAGAAACTGGTGAGGCTTTTAGCTAGTGGCCTCTAACTAGACAAATAAAAGAAGATACTATGGTCCTGTGTAAAGCCTAGGGGGCTCAGCAACCAAAGGAGTACAGCCTCAAGAGAGCTAGAGTGAATCCCTTCTTAAGACAGACTTAAGATCAAGAGGGTCTCTTGTATAAACCTTTAGCTAAGAGATCAAGAGAGCAAGACTGGGGAAATCCTAGCTTGCACCCCCTGTCTTATATATTGCTCAGGTCTGCACACAGACCAAGTACAGGAGGCCTACCCTAAGGTCTACTATCTTATGAATGCCAATAGCAGTAACCCCTCAACTAATAGATAAAGAATGGTAAAGACATGGAGCAGATATAAGGAGTGAGGCAGTGGCCTTATGGATCAAGGAACAGGAATGGAAGAGAAGTGCATAGGATCAGAGATATAAATAAGGCATGGCAGCAGCAAGGCCTAGAAGATCCAATCTGGATCTTTGCTACAGATGCAGATTCTAATCTGGATTCTGAAATCAGATATTATTGGAGACTGTACCTGGATCTTATCTGAGATCTGCCATATCATATGACTGATATCTAGTGCAGGGAAATACTCTGAGATAAAGGACTTAGCCTTAGTCTAGAGTTATCCTCATAAGGATACTTGTTTGCATGATCACATGCTCCTGATCACATAACTATGTAACCATTCACATCACATTCTCAACAGTTCCCATGGTCACATGCTTGAAACTGTTGTGTTTGCTAGTCACATAATACTTTGACATTAAGGTACATAACAAGTACTGCATTTTATATACTTATAGTCTAGCATAATAATTAGTAGTTATTAATAGTCATTGCATTAGTGCAAAACATGCAAACATTGGGACACTTTTTTAAGCCACTATAAGTAGCCAGGAAGATACCAGTTAGTAATGAGAAAACACTATATAAGGGAAGTATCAGTATAATGCTACCCGGGGGGTACATGCTGTTATTCATCACAGGCCCAGAGACAAGACAGCAGAGTCATGATTCCCAGCTGGTCTGGGATCACTTCAGAGCCCACTCTCTCCAGGATCACAATCAACAGCTGGACCTCACTTGCTCAAGGCCGTGGGCACTCGTAAGGTACCATCAGTACCTGGGAAAGGGGTCAACTGACTTCCCAAGCTGAGAGTCGGCTTCAAATGTGTCCGGATGATAAACCGGAAAATGGAAGCTATATAGTCTGCAGCTGTACGATGACGTGTTTGCGAAGCAAAGTGAAATCCGGTCATACTTACGGTACTGTAGACAACCTTAAGCACAACTAAGACAGCGGTATCGAGTGACCGAGTAGGTCTCTAGATTTGGTGTTCTCGTGTGTATGCCACTCTCGGGAGGATCTAAAGACACATTCTCTAGGCGAACTGTTATTCTAAGCCACGCAAGGTCTATGTGGTGAACTTACACAACGCTTCCATCATCATTGCCTAAATTAATGGGATAAGCGCTGAGTATGGGTTACATCAGATATGGTTCCAAATTTAATTAGGACCTATAATTAATAGGTATACATGTGAACGATACTGCCAAAACGCGATATTGTAACAAACGAAGTACTCTCAGTTCCTTGACATCCGAAACAGGTCGTCACCGCGCACCTGTATGGGCTATACCTTTCTACGCAGTTCCGCACACCACCAGATTGGGCGAGAGGTCTTGATTGTCACGAATGATTCTGTGGGAACCAGGTGATTAGAGGTGGACACTAGACCACCAAACGATGATTCCGTTCCATCTTCCAAGAAGAACACGATCAGCAAAATATACAAAAGTAGTGTTATGACTTACTCAAGTTCCATCGAAGACCGGACGTCGTCAACACAGTGGAGTCCACGCCGACAGGTAACAAACCACAAGTTGGGCCCAAAATATCGTGGTCGATGGATATCCGGTGATAACCCTTAGCATGATTCAAGACTGCAGCCCCATGATTCAACGTCCACACTCACTTCGTCGAGAACCCAGCTGATGTTGTCATCCGTTACGACATAAACTCTCGGCCTTATCTGCCGGATCTTGTGGATGTACGCAAGGACATGTATAGTGTGGTCGAGTCTACCAGAGAGTCCCCCGAGAATGACAGTTTCATACTGAATCCGAATGTTTGGGTTTATGAGTGGCGGTCAACGGATCGATCTCACCTTGTGCCCTTCTTTGCGTTCGTTCCCTTCAAGCGCTTTGATGCACTTCATTAAATCTGTACTATCCTGGTCTGAGTCCTGCTGGACGTGTACTTCCTGAGCAGCTGTGAGGTCATCTACGTTACTGGAAAGCTTCAAAAACGGACCTTTGAAGAATAGTACTCTCGAACGTCCTCGCGCAGGGAATCCAAATCACCTTTGATTAAATCAGGAGTGTAGCTATGCATTTATGCATCAAATACCCGTGTAAGGAGACATTTGAGGCTCGTTGAACGTGAATTATTCTCACAGGTTTCGCAACTGTTCGCCGTCCTTTGACTCTCCCAGGAGGTCGTACAGACGGTTGGCACCGCCGTCAGCACAACATCTCCACGAGCAGGCATTCCAGAGTATCTTGAACAAAGACAGCGAGAAAGGCTGGTTAAGGATGATCAACGCCCGCCGTGTGCCTTCGTGGTTCGTTGCCAGGGGGTTCAGAAACGGAGTTTCCCATTCCACAATCCTGGGGTCAGCAGCCATGAGCTTGGTATGACCAGTGAATTGACGGTCAGACGGGTGGAGGCAGAAACGTCACTGATGTTTTCCGGACATGATATGCAGTGAAGCGCGCAGTCCTGTGCCGTTTCCTACTATGTACAGTGTTTCAGAGCCGCCAGCGCTTACCTTACACCGCTCACGACTGTACACGAATCAGAATAATATATGGGACCAAGCCGTGCGAGAGATCAGAAACTAGCCCAAGACGACGTAAAGGCGCTGCTGCGAGAAAAGGACGACCGGGTGCGTGTTCTTCATGACATCGCTCGTCATGCTCGGTCTACACTCGCTCATGACATTTTGCCGACGTCTTTTTTTCTAGATAGCGGCTCTCGAGACGCGTTTGGAGGCATACGGTGCGCGTACGTCGGCTGCCCACGCACGTTTATTGAAAACGATCGATGTGTTGGATGCTTTGCGTTCTCAACACGCGCTGGAAGTTTCGGCTCAGGAGCAAGAAAAAGTGAAACTCATGCATGAAGTGGGTCGTTGGCGCAGCGTAGCACAGAATCTGGAGATAGAGAGAGACGAACTGAAGGATGTCGTCGAGGATCTGATCCAGAAAGGTACGTCGGTGGACCCTCTGTCTCATGTTACGCCCAAACGTTCAATTTCGTGGCATGGACCACATGGAGGTTTGTTCTTACCCTCTGTTTGGTTTGTCAGTTCAAGTTTCAAATGAATGGAGCTCATGGCCGTGTAGCCGAATGCGCATCACGAAACATGCAGGTGTGTCGTCTTTCCTGTCCTCCAAACCCATCCGACGCCTTCTTGCGAGGCAATCTCAATGTTGACTTCCCAGAGCAGGTCGCCTCAGGCGAGATCGATAATGCGATGAAAGACGATTATAACAGCGACCTGTTCGCATACGCTGCCTCCATAATTGCCAGGTCAAGGATGGAACTTGGCTTGGAACGGCAGCGCCACTTCAGGACCGTAGAAGAGGCAAATATCCACATGGAGGAACTCGAAGCCAAGGTTGCAGTACGCGAGGCTGAGTTGGAAGGTTGCATGGCCTCGCACGGCATGCTTGAACATCAACCAGAGGAACCTGTGAATGTCTCTACGCGTACCTTTGAGAAGCGAAAACCTGGTGAGAGACTTCCCAAGCCGAAGCCATTGTCAGACGAGGAGTGTCTCCGCTTCCTGGAGAGCAACAACGCGCGAAATAAATCTCTGGAACTCGAGATTCGTCATATCGCGGAAAAGGTAACCATCTTTGTAGCAAAATGGGGTCATTTTGCTTTGTCTGATGTGATCAGTTGGGGCAAGCCAGGATGGCAGTCTCAACTTCAAGCGATTCTAGCAAGGAAGTCCGGTCACCAGCACCGCCAAATGGTAACAGAGTTATTCCAACGTCGAGTACCCGAATGAGGAGTGCATCAGTTGATCCAAACACTTTATCACGTCCGTTGGACGTTGGCAAAATGCCAGCAACACCCGCACCGACGTCGCCGTCGACGATGCTTTCGATAGCCCAGCTCGACAACCAGATCCGGACGATGACTACTCAGATAGATGCACTTGTATCAGAGCGGACAACCTTAATCGAAGCGGCCGCAAGGCAACGAAGGGTATGACTACTCTCTTTTCTCTCGCCGTGCTTGTGCAGGCAACTAACGTACTGCATGTGCAGGTCACGGATGGGATAAACATGGACACTTTTCAAGATGTCTTGAGAGTTGAAGGAGAATGCGTTCAGTGAGATATCTATCCGATGTTTGGGAAGTCTTGGTTGACCGTAACGACAGACTTCAAACCGAGGTTGACGACCTTCGAGAGCAGCTTCAGTGTGCTCGTGCCTGTGCGCGGGATCGGGAAAAGGCCCTTATACACGAAATTGCGCGGCTTCGAGCGTCCACGTCTAGTTCATCCGCTTTGGGTCTTGTTCCCGTACGTCTTTCTGTCGCATACACTCGCTCTAGCGCATCTGTTATAACTTCGAGTGGATATGTCTGTACAGGACCTGTGCCGCACCTTTAGCCCACAGCCGCTCGTGGACGACATCTCAAGCGAAGAGAGCATGGAACTCGCATCACCCCTCATGCCGACCATTGTCCTTAACCCCGACTTCGCCCCCGCTCACTCGGAGACAGAACCAGAACTCATGTCATTCTTGTTTCCCCCCGAGCATGCGTCTCCTGTCGCACCCGAGATCCCGCTGACCCCTACGCGTTGCAGCCCTGGCTTGCAAGACATAGAAAGGGTGCAAGCAGCACTTGATGCGGCACGGATACACCTGGCTCAGAAGGAGGAGGCACTAGTGCAGCTCCGTTCCAAGATGGAAAGGTTCCAGCTGGAGATGCAGGCGCGAACACGGAATGACGGGGACGGAGATAGGGTTGGCAGCTAGCATCTTAGGCTTTCCACCGCCCCACTGCACGAATGTGCCAATCTAAAGATTGTCTGTCTTGCATTGACTCTTCTTGATTCTGCCGTCTAACTTATCATCTCCCTGTTCTTTGTCGTCTTGCTTATTCGAATTTTGTTCTTTTGCCTAGTGGTCTGTACATTACTGTTGAGTACTCTGCTATGAGAAGGGAAATTGTCGTAGGACCGCAGCAAAATCCACCCATCAGCGCAGTTCGAGACCTGCGTATGGCGTATTGCAGCCTCTGGGGTAAAATTACTTTAGGCTGGAAAGTTTTGCTCCAATTGGTTGATTTTCATGGCAAGCTTAGGAGGTAAGCCGAGTGCTCATCAGGAAAATTAAGACGGTCTATTTTGAACTTATGTGAGCTGTTGAAATTCATGCTACTTCATGCTTTTCTTTTTCTCCTTTCTCTCACTCTACTCGATGTCTCCGTTCCCCTTTCCGACGTATGCGCCGACCACTTCTTACATAATCACGGTAGTCAATTTTAAGTCGGACACTGCTGTGCTACACCTCAGTTTTCGTCCATACGAAACTGAGGTCCTCTTGTGTTTTAGTGAAACCCTCTGAGCTTAACCTCACAACAGGTTATGAGCCCCGATAGCTCTCAACTATAAAAACACTAGCTTAGTAGCACCAAACTCCCTCCCTCCCTTCTTTTCATCTGTCGAGCACAATATCAAATTTGCTGACCCTTTCTATCTCAAAAGCAGGACCTTCCTTGTCCTCACCCACCACCATTTCCGGATGCACAACACAGGCCTCCAGTTGCCTGTACGATGTCCCCTCACATGATAATAATGGCTCAAACTTCCAAACATGGAAGTTCTGCATTCAAACTATCCTGGACATTCAAGGTCTCTGGGGGGTTGTTAGTGGTGAAGAGAGCATGCCCAACAAGACAAACAATCCACCCATCTGAGTATCTAGTATGGTTTGGAAAGGACAAGGAAGCTTGCACCCAAATAACACTGATGTTAAAAGATGAACCACTAAGTGAAGTACTTTACTTACCCACTGCTTAGAATATCTGGAGAAAACTCAGTGAGCACTATGAAGGCAAAGGCAAGCAGTCAATTGCTTACCTGATCAATGAGTTTTTTCACAGCAGGATAAGTCTCCAATGGAGATGCAGCTCAACTTGATGCAGCAAAAGGTAAACATTCTGACCACTCTTGGTTAAACCCTTAATGACTTACCTGTTGCTGTAGCAATGGTAATTTCCCTACCATTATCCTACTTAACATTTTGCACCATTCTCATGTCAACAAGTGACAAGCTCTTGATAGATAGTGTTATTGCTCAAGTACTTATTGAGGAATATTTCCAGAAGGCTAAAACTCAGAATGCTTTTACAGCAAAGATCAAGGGAAAGCCTAAGACCAAAGAGAAAGAGACTGAGAGGCAGCAAAAGAAAAAAAAGGGAAAGTGTACTTACTGTAAAAGGCAGGGACACTTGCAGAATAACTGCTATAAGAGGAAGGCTGACAAGGCAAATAAAGACTTGGGAGGAAAGGTAAAGAAGGAGAGCAAGGAGAAAAAGGGTGAGCTGACAGCATGAATTGCCCAAACAAGTACCAGAGACTTATTTCCTCCCCTTCAACTCTTTATGGTGCACAAAAGTGGCAAGTTCTCCAGAAAGGATTGAATAATTGATTCTGGTGCATTAGCTCACATGAGCTTACAACAGCACTGGTTCAGAATCTACCATCCCTTAGAATTCCCACAACCTGTTGTCATTGGGAATGGATTTACCATTCAAGCAGTGGGGATTGGCAGAACAAGCCTGAATCTGCATCTACAAGATGGCAAGGTGAATAAGACCATATTTTGTGATATTTTCCACATACCTGCTCTAGATGGAAATCTACTGTCCATCTTCTGTCTATTCAAAAACAACATTTGAGTTGTTTTTGATAAGTTCAAATGCTATATCAAAGATGGAAGTAAGACACTGGGCATGGAATGCAAGCAGAACTCACAGTATATGCTTGATGCATTTCACTGTATTAACAACCAGATTACATATATTGTTCACTTTCTTTTACCATTACTTGATACAGACAAGTTAACATCTGCCTATGCTATATACTTCACATTCTCCACAGCCAGCTTATATATATTGCATCACAGATTTGCTCATGTTATCCCAACTTCTATGTAATGACTGATTTAGTACAATATGGTAACAGGGATAAATATCTCAGAATCTAAAGCTTGCACTGATATCTGCAAGCCATGTTTGAATGGTAAGCAGCATCAAACTACAATCCCCACTTTATTAGCAAGTGAGTCACCCTAAATTCTCCACCAAACATATTTGGATATTGTTATATACTGCAATATTGCAGTATCAAATGCTCAGGGAAAGGGATAATGAATTAACAATGGGAAATTGAGTTAACATGAGTAGTATTACAAGTACTCAAAGCTAGGGCTTTGAGATGCTAAAGGTACAGTTTATATAGTTACAGTTTGTGTGCATGGACCAAGACCCTGATGGAAAGATTCCCATATATGCAGCACAGGGATCAAAAGAAAGAGAAGCATTCTTGAGAATTATCAAGGGTCTAGCTTCTGAAATGGAGTGAAATGGCTGCTGGCCATCCTGTTCTCATGTCTCATTAACTGTTGCTGGTGAGCACAATCTAAGCTGTGGTTTTGTGCTAAACCCACAGAGAACTAGGCAAAAGAAATAGAAGAAAAAGTCAAGTGCCTTGTATAAAGCCCTAAGAGCTCAAGTGCACAAGACTGGAAGAATCCCAGCTTGCACCAGCCCTTTATATATGCTACAGGAGAGTGCACAGACCATGTCACTAGGGTCTGCCCTAAACTATGCTACAGTAATCAGACCAATGGCATTAAAAAAGTGAGTACTCTAGTAGTATCTCATGGTAGCTGCCAGGCAATAATGTTATGGTCTAGAATGTTCTGGGATGTGCTATTGTGAAGATGTGAAAAGGTAAAGAGGTGAAAAGGTGAGGGTTCCCAGGGTCATGTGATGTGAAAAGTGATAAATGATTATAACATGGAGAAGAAGCAATGGAAATGAAAAAGAATGTATAGGACATTAGGCATAAGGCTAACCCTCTACCCTAGATCTTGTGATCCATTACATGTCCTAATAAGATAAAAGATTAGATAACCATGTGGAGAAGATAAGATAAAGTCATGTGATCAAGAAAAGAAAAAAGGTATCATAACACTACCCCCTTTTTAGCTCTTAGATTCCAGATGAGAGAACTAAAGAGAAACTTCTAAAGTGTAATTCTCATAAGAGTGGAATGCACAAGCAAAATCAGCAGTGAAAATGGCAAAAAGCTGTTGAGAAGTCAAAGGATAAAGCTTGTGGAAATCATGAACAAGTTCCAGATCATTAGCAACATCTTTAACCATTTGCCAAGTGTGATCTTGTGCAGAGTAGCCTTTCCAATGCACCAAGTATTTTAGTTTGCCTTTGCACATTTGAGAATCCACAATTTCCTTGACTTTATACTCTGACCTGCCCTTTTCCATGATTACAATGGGATCCAGAGTGATAACCTCATGTTCCAGTGAGGAAGAATGTGCCTTCTTTATGCAACTAATATTGACTGTAGGATGAATGCACATTTTAGAAGAGAGTTGTAATTTGACCATATTAAGAAGAACATTAAGAACTTTAAAGGGTCCAATTCATTGCTATGTCAACTTTTTTGAAGGATATGGAAGTGAGAGATTTCATATAGAGAGCATTACCATTTCCCCAACATAATAAGAGGCATATGCAGGTTTGGTATTATATGCCTCCATTAGAGAATAAGCTTTTTTCAAAGAATTGATTATATCTAAGAAAGACTTGTTTAATTGTGCAGTAAATGAGGAGGCCATAAAAGAACCCTTAAAACCCATTTGTGGCATAAATTGCTTGGTAATCACAATGGGACTTGTTTTGGTAACAGAAAAGTAAGAGTTATTGTGATTGTTATGTGCTCAGCAAATACTGATGGTCTTTTCATGTGACCATGGGACTTACCTGCCTTATAAGGATAAACCATAGGCTTAGGTTTGATTCTTATTTCAGAGTGTTCCCTTGCTTATGGGTTAGTCACATGATATGGCTGGATCTCAGATGAGATCTTAGATTGATTATGATAATATCTAATCTAATGGATCTAGATTAGGATCAATCTGTGGCAGAGATCTAGATAGATCTCCTCAGCCTTATGGCAACCATGCCATATTTATATTTGTTAACCCTAAGTACCCTTTTATTCTCCCATATCCTTATGGTTGTGGTTCTCTTCTATTTTCCTTGATCCATGAGGCCACTGTCTCACTCCTAACTTATTACTCTATGCCCAGTTTCCTATTTAAGAAGGTACAAGTAATTAGGGTAGGCAAGACCTGGAGTCTCTTCAGTCTTGATCACTTTGTTGATTTGCTACTTCTTTTACTTGGGCTCTGCACTGTGGAGTTAACCTGAGTTTCTGTTCTTCTCCTTACAGTCTAAGCACTGCATTGTGGTGTTAACTTGGGTTTTCCCTTATCAAGTCTCACAAGCCTAGTTTAGGGCCACTAGTACAAAAGCCCTCTTGCTGTTGTCATTGCCTGTCACTCACTGGTGTTTGCTAGTATTCAGATTGCACTCTTGAGATATATAACAGTGATAAAAATCTGCCAGTTTAACCCAGTTAATCTGGTCCAATTGTTTTTTGGCAACAAAGATACACAAGTACTTTTTCAATTCTTGGTTAATTTGCTCTGTTTGCTCATTCATTTAAGGATGATATGTGGTAGATAGTTTGTGAAATGGCAGCAGCCATTCTATCCTTGTGTCTTGGGGCTGATCTAGTGAATGCTTTCCTCAAAGCTATGGTTTTATCTAGACCCATAAAGAACTAGGCAAAAGAAAATAGGAAAGAAGAGTCAAGTACCTTGTATAAAGCTTTAAGAGCTCAAGTATACAAGACTGGGGAAACTCAGCTTGCACCAGCCCTTTATATATGTTACAGATGTGTGCACAGACCATGTATCCTAGGTCTGCTCTAAACTATGCTACAGTAAGCAGACCAATGGCATTAAAAGAGCAAGTACCTTAGCAGTACCTTGTGGTAGCTGCCAGGCTAATAATGTCATGGTCTGGAATGGTCTGGAATGTGAAATGTGAAGATGTGAAATGGTGAAAAAGTGAAGAGGTGAAATGATAAGAGTTTCCAGGGTCATGTGATGTGAAAATAAAAAAATGATTATAACAGTTTGGAGGAGATATGAAGGGCTTTATAAAGTTGGTGTGTAAAGTCAGAGATAAATTGGGATCCTCTATTAGAGACCAGAGAGCTGGGGAGGCTATGATGCAACCATATATGATCTCAGAAGAGTTTGACTGAACCTAAGGATGAAAGTGAAGAATAACAAGGAATAAAAACAACTTCTTTAAAAAATCTGTTCACCACAACTAAAATATAGTCTTTTTCTTGAACCAGAGATAATCCTGTTACCAAATCCACTGATAGATCCTTCCATGGTGCTATGGCAGCTGGAAGAGAAAGAATAGCAGAGGTTTTTTCTGCTTCTGTTGCCATTACACAAGTGAGATACTGCTAAACAAAAGAAGTGATGTTATTCTTTAAAGCAGGCCAAAAATAATATCAAGTAAGAAGCTGAAAGGTTTGGGTTTGACCTAAATGGCCACCCATTAGAGAAGAATGAACTAAATGCAATAGCTTAGAACATAAACTTTTTGGAACAAAAATCTAATTGCATGAATTTTGAAAGACTACATGGTCTTTATCAAAACACCAGGTGGAAGAAAGAGTTAATTTAGAGGAAGCAGTAACCACTTCTGAGAAAAAGAAGAATGAAATGAAATGTCAATAGAATGAATAAAGAGGGAAGAAGGAAGCATAGTGACATCTTTGTTGAGATTTGCTGGTGGAGCATGATCTGGTCTATGAGAAAGTGTATCAGCACAACCATTGGAAGAACCCAGCTTATGTACAATGACATAATTGAATTTAGAGAGAAATGCCTGTTATTATGCCTGCCAAGGGAAAAGATTTTGCAGCTTGTGCCAATACTCCAGGTTTTTATGGTCTGTCCAGATTTCAAATTTAGAATGACCAATAACATAGTGATGCCATGCACTCAATATCTGAATAACTATCAACAGTTCCTTATTATAAATAGAATAGTTGAGTTTAATGGATAAAAACACCTTGGACATGTAGGCTGCTGGGTGCCATGAACCATTTTGTAATTGATAAGAGAGGACTGCTCCCATAGCCAACTGTGAAGCATCCATCTTAATGTATAAAGGTTGAAAGGAATTAGAGTAAACAAGAAGGGAATTGGAGAAGAGTAGAGATTTAAGGGATTTGAAGGTGTGGGTATAGTTATTGGTCCAGCAAAAAGGAAGATTCTTGCATGTAAGAGCATGCAGAGAACACACAATGGTAGTGAAATTAGGAACAAAGTGGCAATAATAGTTAACAAGACCAAGAACCAATTGGACTTGCTTTACTATGTGTGTAATGGCTGACTAGCCATCCTTGTCTTGATACTCATGTCACCTTGGTGAATGCCCTTGTCCTTGATACTAGAAGTTTGCTGAGGCTTTTGACTAGTGGCCTCTAACTAGGCAGGTGAGAGAAGGGATAAGACCTGGGCCCTTGTGTATAAACTGCAGCAGGACAGTCAAGAGCTGAAGGGGAATCCCATCTTGGGATCAAGCCTTAGATCATACTGTAGATTCTAGCCTGATCACCTTCTGACTAAGAAGTGCTTGGTTATCTGTGTGAGCTGGCAGGATCGGTTTTCCTAAACTTGATCTGGTTTGTCAGTATGATCTATGGCTTTTCCTGCAGAGCCTACTGCTAATCCTTGGTGCTGATCACCTTCTGCTTCTGAAGATACTCAGTTTTCTTTCCTAAGCTAGAAGTGTTCAGTTCTATGGACATGAACTGGTCCCTTTAGTTTATAGACTTTGCAGTCTAACCTTGATCTTTGATCTAATGACTTGAGCTCATACTGGGGAGCAAGTCCTTTTCAACTTGTCAAGTCAGATTGCAGACTGACCAGACCTTGTACTCCAGTCTTCATGACCTTTTTCTAAATCTGACCTCAAGCTAATCTTCATACTCCAGTTTCCATAACCTTTTTCTTCGATTGCTCTAGACTTTTGATGATGTGGAGCCTTCAACCACCTCTGATAAACTCTGAAATAAGATTTTGATGACACAGATCTAGAACTGCCTCTGAAAGTAGGGTTGCTGCCAAAGCAGCCTCTGAATGCCTTGAATCTGAAAACCTGTGACCTGATAATCTTCTTCACGGCTATGAGCCTTTTCTAGTCTGTGCTTGGGACTTGGCTCTGAAAACTCAACAACCCCGCTTTTAAGGGTGAAGCATCCTAGACTCTGAAAAACAATTGAGGGTTTCACAGAAGAACCCACAATCACATCACACAGTTTAAAGTCATGTTCAGGACTGTATGACTTCTGTAACAAAAACTCATTTCCTCATACTTGTGACCTTAGCTGGACCTTTGGTAATGCGGGGTCTACCACCTCTGATGCTAGTGCCTTGGAAACTTTCCTTGGAAACTCATTCTTATCTTTGAAGTCTAAGCTTGTATCTTCCTTCGGCTATGTTGTCCTTATTCTCATACTTGAGTACTCTGCTTGTTAAGCATGACATTTGATAACGCAGCACCTACTGCCCCTGATTTTTTGCTATAAAGCTTTTCCTCATTGACTTGAACTTGAACCTTGTTGCCTAAGAAGATCTTGTGATCTTGTGATCCTCTGAGATTGCTTTTGATAAAGCAGTGCATACTGCTATCAAATATCTAGAATGGAGTGAGGTCAGATATCCTTCAGTGAAGAAGGCAGACTCTAAATATATGGGGGATTTGCCTGAAGGCCTCTGAATGGTAATGAATGACAAGCAGAAATCTTTCTCATGAACATCTTGTCCACCTAACTTGAATACCAAGGGAATATCTCTTGTCTCTTGGACCTCTATAGCCTTTGATGTATTGTCTGGTGTCCTCACCTTTTGGGCCCTATTGTCTGCAAAGACCTATAAACCTATTGCCTCGCCTACTGGCCTGGTCTCACTTTCGGTGAAACATAAAGTTCTAGTTGTCCTCACTTTGCAAGCCCTGAAGTTGAAGATGCCATCTTGGCCTAAGTGTCCTATAATGAAATATCCTGTAAAGCAAAACTCCTCTCAAAGCTAGAGAGTCTCAGCATTGACCAAGTAATAAGTCTTGCCCTAGTGTAATGGCTGACTAGCTATCCTTGCCTTGATACTCGTGTCACCTTGGTGAATACTCTTGTCCTTGATACTAGAAGTCTGCTGAGGCTTTTGACTAGTGGCCCCTAACTAGGCAGGTAAGAGAAGGAATAAGACCTGGGCCCTTGTGTATAAACTGCAGCAGGACAGTCGAGAGCTGAAGGGGAATCCCATCTTGGGATCAAGCCTTAGATCATACTGTAGATCCTAGCCTAAGTCACAAGAGGGCAAGACTGGGGAAACCCAGCCTTGCATCTCCTGCCTTATATATTGCTGGCATCTGTGCATGGACCAGCTACAGGAGACCTACCCTAAGGAAGCTATCTATGGAGCACCAATAGCTGAAGGGGCTCATAACTAAGTAATAGATAAGGAGAGCATGGATTGGGTAAGGGGATGAGACAGTGGCCTCGCGGATACAGAATGGAGGAGAGGAGCTGCCATACCATGAGAATGTGGGGGAATGGAAGGGAAGTGCACTGCCCTGGTTCTATGAATATGGCATGGCTACCTGAAGACCAAGGAGATCCATCAGATCTCTGCCACAGATCCAGATCCTAATCTCCATTAGAGATATCATTGGATATCTGAGATCTAAGATCCCATTGGGGATCCAGCCACATCATGTGACCTCACAAGTGCCAGGGAATACTCTGAATAAGACTACTAATCTTAGCCTAGGGCTTGACTTTATAAGGCAGCTTGTTCACACAATCACGTGCTCTTGGTCATATGACCTGCATCACATGCTTTCTGAGTCTCTCATGATCACGTGTGACCACGTGTTAGGCTGGAGCTGTAACAATATGAGGAACCAGCCATTCTGTAATAGCTTTGATCTTGTTTAATTGCATGTGTACCCCCTTTTTAAATACTACCATGCCCAGATAGTTCACTTCAGATTGTGCAAAATGACATTTGAAGGGCTTAAGGAAAAGATCATGGTCATGAAGATGACAAGAAACTTCTTGGACCACAGAGAAATGATCTGCAGTAGATTTGTGCTTGGTAAAAATAATGATGTCATTGATATAGATGAGCACCTCTGCTTACATATCAGTGAAAATATCATTGACCATTATCTGAAAAGTGCCTGGTGAGTTGCATATCCCAAAGTACATTACCAAAGATTCATATGTACCTGGAGGGGTGGTAAACACTCCCTTTCATTTGTCACCTTCTTTGATCCAGATATTATTGTATCCCTACTGCAAGTCAAGGGTGGTAAAATGTCTGCTTCTTGAGGATAATCAATAAGAGTTGAGATAAGAGGCAAAGGATAGCTATTTTTGATTATTGCCTTATTAAGATACCTATAGTCAATGACCATCCACTTTCCACCATCTTTCTTACCAATGAAGAATACTGGGGAGGTTTGAGGGGACTTTGAGGGGTAAATGTATCCTTTTGCCATTTTTTTGGCTATAAATTCCCTAACTTCTTGAAGCTTGGCATCTGCAAGGGAAATAATTCAACCCTTCTTTGGTATAAAGTCTTTCTTTAAGTTAACTGCATGGTCCCATGGTTTTCTTGTGGGCATTTACTCTGATTGCTTCTGGGAGAAAACTGTAAGATACTTCCAGACTTCCTTTGGTAGCTCCTTGCACAGCTCATCATTTTCCACCATGTTGATATGATGGATAAGGCATTTGTTGCACTGTGGAAAATCAATGTTCTTTCCTATCCAATCAATGTTCAGGTTGTGTTATTTGAACCAATCATAGCCAATTAGCATATCAAGGGACTCTAATTGTAATACCATCACATTAATATATTCTTGATGCCAGACTCCTTTGCTGTCTTTGATGGTGATGTAAAGCACTACATAATTAGTAATGCACCCAATGGTACCTTGAGTTCCATCCACATTGAATATGGTAAGGAACTGATCCAGCAGTTTTTTATACAAATCATGCTTCCATACATATCTTTGATCTATAAATGTTAGTGAAGCCCCTGAATTGAGAATAGCATCAGTAAGACCACAGGTTTGTGCCTGTAGTCCTTTTATTCCCCTAACTTCTCCTACCACCTTTACTTCTACCTGCAATTTGTCATGTTCCTTCCTTTTAAAAATTTGATCTAGGATTTGTCATTTTTTTTCAAAGTCTGAGTATAAATGTCCATTAGTAGATTGGGTAGAAGGAATTAAGCACCCATTGGCTGGGGCCATGCTCTCACAAGATGCCTTCCCAGCATGAAAACATATTGTATTTGCCTAAAGGCAATTAGGGACATACTTTGAAAAAGAAGAATTTGTAACTGGAAGTACACTATCTAGTTTGGTGCATACCCCTGTCCTTTTCTCTGCTTAGCCTCATTCTCAAACACATCCTTAAAGTATGCTCTTGCCTCTTCCATGGATCTCCATGAGACAGCAGATATTTCTTGAAAACAGGCCATGTCAGCCATGTTGTAAACTGGGCCAATGGCCTTGAGTTCTGCTGAGCACTATCCATTCTCATCTGGTGGTGAGAACTTATCAAAATGGATGGGCTGAACTTGTTGTTGCCATAATTGCATAGGCTGTGGTGGCCTAGAGGGAAATCTTGGAGGAGTAATTATATGTGCTGGGTTTTAGAGGGCCCAGCACTCTCTCACCATGTGGCCTATCCTGCCACAATTAAAACATGTTAATGGGGGCCTTAATGGACTAGCATCCTGCTGATCAACTTCCATTGGTGCACCTTGTTCTGGTTGGATGCCCATGATGGTGAATTGGTAAGAGAGAGAAGGATGTATTTGATAGGGAGGTTGGAGATAGTGAGGTTGATACAGATAAGAGGGGGGTCCTTGAGGGTGAAATGCTGGCCATTCTACTATTATCTTTTTGAAGATCCAGCTGACCTGTCTAAAATGGGCAAACATATTCAAATACTGCCCATTATTTCTACCTTGTAAAGCCACTTGGGAGTAGATTCTATAATCAATAGCTTGTTTTAGCAACTCAACTGCATGGTTGTTATCAACTTCAGCTTCTTTTTACAGGAGGTCAAATTTATTAAGAAATTCATCAACCTTTTTTCCATGCTGCTTTAATGCCTGGAGTTCCTTGAGACTCTAATAATCCAACTCCTTGATTCTGAAGTGTCCCTTGATCTTTGCTTGAAGATCTAACCATAATGGCCATGTGGCATCTCCTAACATCCTGCCTGTGTCCTGGCCATCTACCCACATATGTTTGTCCTTTAAATCATCAAACTTCATCAAAGTTAGAGTTGTGAAGTCATTAGCCAAACCTTTCATCCTTGAAAGAACCACTATCATTCTCAACTGATTATTCTTTCACTCTTGCTCTTATACCCAGACCCTTAGCAAAATTCACCATTATTTCCATTTCTTCCAGTCTTTATCCCAGATCCCCAGATCTGCTACCTTTCTTGTGATGTTATTATGGAAGCAAATAAAGAGCTTTGTGTTATGTGCTCAGCAAATACTGATGATCTTCTCATGTGACCATGGGACTCACCTGCCTCATAAGATTAAACCCTAGGCTTAGGTTTGATTCTTATATCAGAGTATTCCCTTGCTTATGGGTTAGTCACATAATGTGGCTGGATCTCAGATGAGATCTTAGATTGATTATGATAACATCTGATCTAATGAATCTAGATTAGAATCAATCTGTGGCAGAGATCTAGATAGATCTCCTTGGCCTTATGGTTGCCATGCCTTATTCATATCCACTTACTCTAATCTTTCATTCTCCCACATCCTTATGGTTGTGGTTTCTCTTCTTATTTTCTTGATCTGCAAGGCCACTGCCTTATTCCTTACTCATATGCCCTATGCCCAGTTTTCTATTTAAGAAGGTATAAGTGATTACTGCTATTGGTTAACATAGATAGTAAATTACTCATCCTGTGTAAAGGCTATGCCTCCTGGCAATATATATACAGGGTAGGCAAGACCTGGAGTCTCTCCAGTCTTGACTACTTATATTATATGCTCACTTCTTCTACTTGGGCTCTGCATTGTGGAGTTAACCTGAGTTATTCCTTCATTCTCTCCTTGCAGCCTGAGCACTGGTCTCTAGTGTTAACTCAGGTTTCCCCATCAAGTCTCACAAGTCTAGTTCAGGGCCACTAGTGCAAAAGCCCTCTTGTTGTTGTCATTGCCTGTCATTTACCAGTGTTTGCTAGTATTTGGATTGCACTCAGATTGGTGCATAACACTCTGCCATCTGATTGATTAATGCATTTATATTAGCCACCTTACCAGCCATAGCTTGATTGTGGAATAGACTTCTTTAAAACTTTTGATGGACAAAGCATTCTTAGGCAGATTAATGCAAACTTCCTATCTCTTGCTACCTTTGTTATCCTGTCTTCCTCAATAATAGTTAGTCACTTCTTCAATAGATGTGCAACTAGAATGTTGCAGTAACAGGCAACCTCAAACTTCCTTTTTATGGTCTTTCTCTTCACCTCATTCTTCCAATAGTAGTGTCTTTTCTGATTGGTTTTTTTGATGATTTTGTTAACTTTTTCTTTGATGCAAGTATTCATATAAGTCTCCTTTGCAATTTGATCTTCTAGATGTGCCCAAAAGTGGCTAAATTTCATCAACCTGTTTCTCTCTTCTTGCTGCTAGGACAACTTCTTTTGTAAACAAAAAAAATGATAATGTGGAAAGGGAATGTATGAAGCTTTAAGCAAGTGTTATGTACCACAATATTGCAGTACCAAATGCTCAGGGAAAGGGATAATGGATTAACAATGGGAGATTAAGTTAACATAAGTAATATTACAAGTACTCAAAGCTAGGACTTTGAGATGCTAAAGGTACAGTTTATATAGTTACAGTTTGTATGCATGGACCAAGACTCTAATGGGAAGATTCCCATACATGCAGAACAGGAATCAAAAGGAAGAAAAGTGTCCTTGGGAACCATCAAGGGTCCAGCTTTTGAAATGGAGAAGAAGCAATGGAAATGAAAAAGAATGCACAGGACATTAGGCATAAGGCTAATTCTCTACTCTAGGTCTCATGACTTGTCACATGTCCTAATAAGATAAAAGATTAGATAACCATGTGGAGAAGATAAGATAAAGTCATGTGATTAAGAAAAGAAAAAAGGTGTTATAACAGATATCTGTAGTCCAATGGAGACACAGTTGTAAACCAGATACCATTACTTCATGACTTTTATTAATGGCCATTCTTACTAAATGGTCATTAAACTAATGAGGACAAAAGATAAGGTACTTATACTGGCAAAGGAATATTTTTAATGGGCTGAGGTAAAAACTGGCAAGAGAGTAAATTTATTGCATATGGATGGTGACAGTAAATACACATCCGGCATTTTCCAGGCTTACCTGAGAGACAGGAATATACCATGAGATGATAAATGCATATACCCCTGAGAAAAATGGAGTCTCTAAGTACATGAATCACACCTTAGTGAAGTTTGCATGCACCATGTTGAGTGATGCAAATCTACCCAACAGTTACTGGACAGATACTATATTGTATGCCATTCACCTCCTAAATTGACTTCTGACTTGCATACTCAAAGGCAGTGTTATGCTACATGAAGCATTCACTGGAAACAAGCCTGCAGTTATACATATCAGGATATTTGACTATAAGGTGCATATCCATATACCAGATGAAAAGCAGTGAAAATTAAACTGCAAATTCCTCCAGTGCATCTTTCTTGGCTTTGCATTAAACTGCAAGGCCTTCATCTGTGTTGACCACCAGAGTGGAAGAATTATTGTTAAAACCAACCCTAGTTATTCAAGTTGCATCTTTCAGAAGTTCCTAAGCTTAGAGGTAGTTTGAGTTCAACACATAGTGATTATGTTTCAATAGTAGTCACTTCCAGCTACAAATCAGTCCCCTAGGTCACATGATGTAATTTACAGGCCCATGAGATATATTTCAATTATTCAAGGGTATTTGTTGCAACAATTTTATTGCTAATATCAAGGATATCATAAATTAGTATGAAATATAATCTCCTTTGGCCCCAATTATCTTCTGAATTCTCCTGGGCATACTCTGGATTAACTCCTGACATTGTTCTATTCCAATCTTTTCCCACTCTGCCTGAATACACTTTTAAAGTTCCACTATTCCCTTGAATAACTCAAAATACTCTGCCAGCCTTCTTTTGAGAAGAAATTACAAATGTTCTATTGGATTGAGGTTGGGAGACTGAGCAGGCCACACCATGACCTCAAAATCATGGTCAGAAAACCAATTCCTGGTCTTTTTGCTGATATGCTTGGGATTATTATTCTATTGAAAAATAATATCCTCTGAAGATTTGTGTCAAAACTTAGGTTAAACTGTTCAAACTAAGTTGAAGTATACTGTTAAAACTCAAGATCCCTAGATATGAGATGAAACTCTAGGGCTTAGAGTTCAAAGAAGAAATACTCCAGAAGCAAACTCCAGGGTTGAGTACACTAATAATATTATAATACACATTTTTTATTCTTTCCATTTTTTTAAATCTTTGCACTTTTACTTTGACTCTTCACATTGTGTGACAATGTGACATGGTAACTCTTACCATTTTACTCCTTTACTCCTTCACATATCACTGGTCTAGACCATGATATCATATCTTATTATTGCCTTATGTTTAATCTCATGTATTTCTAGGTTCCTGCTCCCTTATTGCTATTGAATGGCTTACTGTACACTAGTTTAGAGTAGGCCAGATCTACACGGTCTGTGTACACATCTATAGCCTATATAAAGGATCAGTGCTGCAGCCTGGATTTTCCAGTCTTGTGCACTTGAGCCTTGTGCTTTATACAAGTCCCTTGACTTTTTTCTCTATTCCTTTTGCCTACTTCCCTGACCTCTAGCTTAAAGGCCTCTCAGCTCAAGTTAGTAATTAGCACCTTCCAGATGATTCAAGTTATAGTTCAATACAAAGAATATATTTTAGATGGGGCTCAAATCATGGAAGAAGATGCAGCTCCAGGGACTTCTAAAGAAGTTCAGAGATTTTCCAGAAATGGTTAAGAGAGTTTTTCTGGGTCATACAGGACTTGGCTTCACCTTATGTGACATATCTTTGCATAGCTTGGTATTTCGATTTACAAAGGATTTAAAGATAGAAAAGAGAGCAGTTTTATGGCTTATTACAAGAGATAGGCAAGATAAGAAGTGTTAAGCCTAGTTATAATGAGAGTAGGTTCTTAAAATTTCCTTAGGAATATTATTAAGGTCTAAAGATACTTCAAAGTAAACTAGAGGATCAAAAAATGAGCTGGGAAGCTTAGTCAGAGTGAGGATAAAATCAAGACAGGGTTTTTTTCATCAATATTTGAACTAAGGTGCTATATACATGAGTTACAGTACTTATAATTTCGAAGTAGTTCAAAGTCTAAAAGAGAAAAGGAGATAAAACTGGAGTTGTCTCAAAAGTAAGGGCAGATGTCAAAGTATCTTGGAGATAAATGAAGATGTCAGAGATAACAGTGTCAAGTCATGTCAGATTGAAACTGAAAGATGACAGAAAGAGATTTAAAAAAACAATAAATAAGAAAAAAAAGTAAAAGCAAAATAAAGTATAGAGTTAAGATGAAAATGTTCTAAAAGAATGAAGTAAGAACTAAGATATATCAAGTGACTGAGAACAAAAGCAGAGCTAAAGTCAGAATTAGGGCAAAAAGAAAACAGAAGGTCAGAGGAGCTTATACTAATAGCTGGGCAAAAAGAATACAAGTGTAACTGGGGTGAAATTGTTATGTGCTTAGCAGAACACTGACGGTCTTGTCACATGACCATGGGACTTGCTTGCCTAAACAAGGTTAACCCTAGGCAAGGGTTTGATTTATATTCAAAGTATTCTCTAATGTCAGGTAAAGGTTATATGATATGGCAGATCTCAAGATAATATCTAGATTAGGATCTGATCTATGGCAGAGATTCAGATAGAATCTCCTTAGTCTTATGATTGCCAGGTCTTATTTATTATCACTGTTCCTGTATTATTTTCTTCCATTCTCCCATATTCTCAAGGTATGGCTTTTCTTCTATCTTTACTGCTATTAGTGCCCATAGATGGTAGCATTAGTCATCCTATATTAGGGCTATGCCCTTAGTAAATATATATACAGGTAGAAAAAGACTTGGGGTTTCTCCAGTCTTGACCACTTGATTCATAACTTCTCTTTTCCTTTTCTTCTTCTCTTTGCTATGCAATTGCTGCAGCCTCCCAGCTGAAAAGCTCCTTTTATCCCTTGTCTTGACTTCAAGCTTAGTTAGGGGCCACTAGCATAAAAGCCCTCTTGTTGGTTTAGGAACTGTTACACACTGGTCCATATTATATTTGAAAGGCATCTGATTAGTGCATAACAGAAATAAAGTAATAACAGGGGGCCAGAGTTACATGAAGGAGAATTGAAGGGCTAAAGTAACTTTACTGGCAAGCACTGAGTATGAGAACCAAGCATAAGCTAGATTGGAATTGAATCTGAATTATGAAATATAACAATTTGTTATAATATTATAGGATTTCTTGGAGCTCATTCTTCAAAATCTGCACATAAAGGTCAGCATTCATTCTACCATCAATCTTGCAAGCCATTCCCACTCCTTTCCAAGTCATATAACTCCACATTATCAATGAATCTTCCTCAAATTTTACTATTTCTGTTGCAGACGGTTTCAGTTTCAGTGAAAACAATGATGTTCTAACCCTAATCTAGGGGCTTTCATTGGACGGTGACGGTTTCGGTTTGGAATGAAGATGATATAAGAGAAAACTAGGAGTACGAGTGAGACAACTGCACTAAAGGTACAAGTGCTCAAGACTGGGGAGTCTTGAGACGATATGCTACAGTTTATATAGGTAGTGCTACAGTGCATGGACCAAGACCCTGATGAGATAATTTCCATGGACCCTAGACGGGGATCAAAAGGAAGAGAAGACATCATGAGAATAGCCAATGGCTGAAAGGGCTCAATGCTTCTGAAATGAAAGAAAGACGGAAATGAAAAGGGGCTTGAAGACAAAAGGCTAACCCTATGCCCTAGGTCTAGACCAGTCATGTGACCCGTCACATGCCATGATCAAAAGTTTGAAAAAGCGGACTATAACACTACCCCCTTTTTAGGTCTCGGATTCCAGACAAGACACGAAGAGAGCATTCGTTTCGGTATGGTTTTCATAGGGTTTAAATAACAAACAGAAAGTTGCGAGGTCAGTGGTGAATAGACGACAAGGGGTGGAGGGATGTAACATGTGGAATTCAGTGATCAGATCTGGAGAATTTGCTAAATTGTCCTTTGTTTGCCAGGTACAATTGGTTTCTCCATATCCAGTCCAGTGAACTAAATATTCCAACTTGCCCTTGCGAATATGAGAGTCGACTATATGGTCAACTTCATATTCCTCATGTCCTTCTTCGGTGACCAGGATGGGATCAGGAGTGAGGATATCCTAACCGTGGAGTGATGGAAGATAGGATTTTATGCGCGAGATATTGATGGTAGGATGAATGCGCATGTTGGAAGGGAGGTTTAGGCGAACAGCATGAGGAATGACGTCAATAATAGTGAATGGGCCGATCCATCGTTTAGTGAGCTTTTTCGATGGATAAGGCAGTGTAAGGTTTTTTGTAGAAAGAAGAACTTGCTGCCCTTTAGTATATGAAGGGAGCATTGTCATATTTTGTTTTTTCATTCTTTCTTGCGTTTCCTGTAAGGCCTCTTTTACGTCTTTAAATGATTTTGCCATTTCGTGAAGAAAATGTGATAAGGGATGCGTGGAGAGTGGTGCTTCGAAACCAAGTCTAGGATGGTATGTTTTTGTGATTTCGAAGGGTGAAGTCTTTGTGGATGTCGAATAGGAGTTATTATGATGATATTCTGCTATTTTAATCCAATCTGCCCATGATTCCTGTCACTTGGCAATAAAGTTTCTTAAATACTGTTCGAGTTCCTGGTTAACCCGCTCCGTTTGTCCATCCGTTTGTGGATGATAAGCTGTAGAGATCTTTTGCTTGATCTGAAGAATCTCGTTAAACTGTTTAGAAAACTCCGAAATGAATTGCGGTCCTCGATCTGAGACTATGGAGGATGGAAG
>JBBPJW010000343.1:0-35055 GCA_038088935.1 Pulveroboletus aff. viridisquamosus
AGCTGTTCGCGAAGGAGCTGTTCATCGAAGTTCGGCGCGAGGACGAAATGGAGTGTTTGATCAAAGGGATGAAATTCATGGCGATGATTCCAGAGGAGGTATACTATTTCTCGGACGAGCTCATCTCGGAATTTTCCCACCTAGGTACCACAAGAGGCACAGCGGTGGATGCGGGGAGAGACGGGACCACCAAGTCCTCGGTGTCTGCCGACCAGTCTGTGCTTGAACGTCCATCGCCCAACCCGCCCAAGTATGCAGTCACGTTTGAAAGCAGGGAGCCCTCGGCACATCTCCCTTGTTTGCTGGTCAACATCGGATCAGGGGTGTCCATCATCAAGGTCGATGCTGACGGGACGTTTGAGCGTGTGAGTGGTACGAGCCTTGGTGGCGGTACGTTGTGGGGTTTGCTCAGTCTACTTACGCCTGCCCAAACGTTTGATGGCAAGTATTCAATGGTTGGCTGTGGTCGCTTGCCAACCGAGCCTGATTTCTCTTGGCAGAGATGTTGGCCCTGTCAGAAAGGGGCGATAATGCAGCGGTGGACATGCTCGTCGGCGATATCTACGGGACAGACTATACGAAGCTCGGCCTTAAATCGACAACGATCGCGAGTTCGTTTGGTAGAGTCTTTAAGCACACCGGCGAGGGAAGAGGCGGGGGTGCACGCGGAACGTTCAGAGCGGAAGACATCAGCCGAAGTCTGCTCTATGCGGTGTCGAACAACATTGGACAAATTGCGTAGGTCGTGGCTGTTCTCGGGCCCTGGACGAAGTCGTCTGAGTGACGCGGACATGCAGATACATGAACGCGGAAAAGTATGGCTTGGACAGGATCTACTTTGGGGGGTGTTTTATTCGCGGTGAGGTTGTACGACTGTGGTCGACGGACTGGCATTCACCTCGTCGCAGGACATGCGACTACTATTGCAACGCTTTCATACGCTATACGGTTCTGGAGCAAGGGCAAGAAGCGGGCCCTTTTTTTGAGACACGAAGGGTTCTTGTACGTCTGCCGCGGACGTGTTTCCCGTCTTACTGAGAGCGATGCAGAGGAGCGATCGGTGCATGGATCAAGAACATGGATGCGGAGGAAGCCCGGGGAGGATCACCCGCTGCCAATTCCTCATAGCCCTGGTGGGTTACGGCAACGTTGGCTTGGTATACGGTCGGTCGTGACACGTTTCGGTGCGCAGACGCACCGCACGAGGTAACGCTGTGGAGATGAATTCCCATTAGCGTTATAAATACGCCGTAAGCTCTCAGTGATTTATAAGTAGTATGGGGATATCAGACTCCGTGTGTCACTTGAGTGAATCGAGGCTGCAGTTGTACGTTGCGTTACATGGACATTTAGTCCTCGATGATGACTATGCAATGGACCTGTACGGTCGCAAGAGGGCGGGTCGGGTTGGTCGCACGACGAGATCTGCGTTGGACTCGCCCCGCGGTGTTGATGCCAGCAGTACGCAGTGTGCCGTGGGTCTACACTGCTGTCAGCGGGCGTCACACGAACCGCTCTGCAGCCGCCCCGACGGAATCCAGGCACCGAGCAAGCGGACCATGGATGGCAAGGCGATCGACTTGTATGAGGTCCGACGAACGAGCTCTGGAGGAAGGCGAAGAGAACACGGATATGAGGGGTGCACGAGTGCAGCAAGCAGACAGGCCATGAGGATAGGCGTATTAGGGAGTGGGAGAGCAGCCCATTCTGGCCCTGCCAGCCAGCTGGTAGTCAAGATGGAATGAAATTAGCATCAGATAGGGTACGATGATGTAATCACAGCACCACGTGCAACTACCTCGAGCTCGTGAAAAAGAAAAAAGAAAAAAAAGAAAAAAAAGAAAAAAAAGAAGCCCCGAGCGCGACGTCTCTCGCGGGTGTCGTGGACGAGGGCTACGGGGCATTCGAGGTGCTGGTGGGCGGTGCGGGTCGTTCGGTGAGAAAAAGAGGGCGCTGGGTGTTGGGTACACAGTTCGGTTGCTCAGTAAGGCGTGTGAATATGCAGCCGTTAGCACAGAGTTGTTTAAAAAAGGTGCCGATATGGAATATTGGCCGAGTATACAGAGCCTTTGTCATGTCGCAAGCCTGACTGTTCTCTTCTCCCCCCCCCAGACCACCCCATGGACCGGCCACGAGCGTCGTCCCCGCCCCCCTCGCCACCGAACTCGTCCCGTCGCACGTCTGCCCCATCCCCTCTCCCCTACGATGGCGACGACGACAGTCCTCTCGACGGACGGCCATCTGGCAGGCGGTCCGACAAGCTACATGACCCCGACCACCCAGACAAGTCCGTCTCCAAGAAGCCCCGCCATCGCCACAGCCCAGTCCAGCTCGCCGCCCTCAACGAACTCTTTGACAGAAACGAACACCCCAGCTTGGAGGAGCGCACAGAACTCGCGGACAGGCTTGGAATGTGAGTCCCACTTATCCATCTCCGGACCCCGCCGTCTCGTTCTGATGTCCACACCCATCGTTGCCATCGATCTAGGGAGACCAAGACGGTCAATGCCTGGTTCCAAAACAAGCGAGCCTCTACCAAGAAGCGAAACAGGACCACCTCCCCCAGATATTCAATTCCCGCCGCAAATGATCTTGGCGCTCCGGAAAAACTGCCCAAGCAGTCCCTTCCATCCAATCTGCCCTCCATAGCAAACCTCCTCAACTGCACTCCCCCTCTCTCTGCAGCACAGCTCCCCTCTCCCCCGTCACGCCCCCGCTCCCATACCTCGTCCACCCGCAGAACCAGGCAATCAGATCTGCATGTCAACGACAGCATTCTCGCCAACCCCCACGTCGGTGGCCCTCGCAACCAACCTGATACGCAAGAAGCTGCACTCGAGAGTTCGTTTTTCGCTGGTCCCTCCGACTTCTTCGCTCAGGACCGTATCACATTGTCCCACCATCGTGGGCATGATCCCGAGCATAGGGCTGTGCATCAATCACATAATCATGACTCGGACCGCACGCTGCCTGATTCGGACAGCCGTTTCGTATCCGAGAATGAGCCCCTGCCGTCTCGTAGGGGCCGCACCGAGGCAGCGAGAATGCGCACGTCCCCAGAACAGGTAGAAGAACTCCGACGTGCCTACGCCATCAACGATCATCCCACCCGGGACCAGCGACAGCAACTTGCGGACAAGATCGGCATGTATGTCTTCTTGGTTCTCAAACTTTGTTCGCCTGCCTCATGTACTCGCCCAGGCGTTTGCAGAGCGTCACCAACTGGTTCCAGAACCAACGCAGCCAAGCAAAGAAGCACAGAGAGGCGTCTTCTTCCACCACCCCCGATGTTTCTGGACGTCCGGCCCAGCGACGACCTTCGGGTGCCGCCGATCGTCTGTTATCATCGCACGCACCTCTCCCACCTCGTTCCCATCACCCTTCATTAGTGATCCCCGACCACGATTCTCGCCATCTGTCGCTGAAACTCTCGTCTGCCGGGGGTGACGATCACCCAGAGGTTTCCACCCCTCGGAGTACAATATCACTGCCCCCCTCCTCCAGTTCTCGCGTGTCTTCTCCACGGATGCGGAGGAATATCTTGCCCTACGCACGGAATCCGAGAGACCTTCACACTGATGAAGGTGGGCACTACGATAACAGTAGTGAGGGCGTCAAGGCCGACGGTGGACTCTCACGTCCTCGGCGGTCTCGTCCAGAGCCTTATCAGCTAGATGCACTGAAGAGACTACTTCATCAGACGTTGAACCCCTCGATAGAAGAGCGAAGTGCACTGGCACTGGAGATTGGCATGTGAGCGTACGCTTTGGTATCGGCTCGGGCTAAAGTCGCTGACAATTCGCTAGGGATATTGGCAAGGTGACGAACTGGTTCCGCAATATTCGCCAGAACGCTCGCAAGCGCGGAAAGCGTCCAGGTGTGGTTGCTCCAAGCGCCAATCCCCATGAACATGATGCTTCGTCTGGATCTTCTGTGTACGACGACGATGATGCCATGGACCTCGTCTACGAGGATATCATAGATCAAGACATGGATGAGCGGAGCGAAGAAGAGTATCAGGAGGCTGTGACCCCATTTACCGACATATCATCATCTCCACCTCCCAACAAACGGCCGAGGTCGCATCCTCCTGTCCACGACGTAATAGAGCCCATGGACGTCGGCCTTGTCGAACCATCCCCTTTCCAGGAATTCAGAAAGGTCGTCGGAGTGACACCCGTCAGCGGTTCCAGCGATGACGATTTGGCAATGAATGCAATGACATGCTCTGGTGTAACGATCGAGGATGCACTCTTGTTGTTGAGTTTTCATAAGCATGTTGTTCATTAGACAGGTAGGTGTGTCACTGGTGTCGACATGCTAGACCTCTCCACTGACACGTTGAACCAGCCCGTTGATGTGCTTGCTTCTGTGGTGTCATGCATTGTCATTGTTCGTCACGAGTCTTGCCACACCATCTCAGCCTGCACGTCGACGTGTTTGTGCAGTCTCTCTGCAGCATATCCGTTATTATTGATTAATTGTTCACTCTATTTATTTTCCGTTGTTCCGTCATCGAAAGCGATTGCATTGTGCCTCTATTCACGATCTTGCCCCTGCTGCATATACTGTCCGCACCCGAAAGCTCTCGCCTGCATCCTTACCCACAAATAGCGATTCGACAGATACATTGTACGTTCTGACTGCACCCAGCATGTGTCATCTAGTGTTTCTCGACCACGTAGACACGTCATCTTGAAATCAAAAGGCGGTTGTGATACAGAACGCATGTGGTGTGAACAAAGCCAAGGCCATGCTCCCCTAGCTAGCATGGCTCACACTGAATGGCGCCGCGCACTCCTTCCCTTTCTCGCCGCTCTCCCCTTCACTGCGTTGGGTCCATCGATGGTCAGACAAGGCAACTTTCCTTCGTCTTCCCAGCAGTCCAGTATCTCGACAGCCGCTCGGTACCCCTTCTTCTCAATCTCATCACACTTGCTGAATTGGAGCGTACCGTACTGTGAATGGGTTTGAATACGTCATGGTCGTGATGACTCTGCTCGATGGGCATGCGCTTACCTCCTGGACTGGCATCTGCATATGCAAACACCCACGCATAACCTTGGCTTCTTCAAGCGTCCGGACGCTCGAAACGCTAGGCAGTCAATGTACGTCAGAATCAACGCCACGTTCCTGAATATGAGCGGATGAAGAAGAGGAAAGAGGACGCACTATGCCAGTCGACTCTGTATCTCGGGTATCGCCGGTATGTTACGCACGTTCGAGAAGGGATTCCATCTGTTCAGGACCAGCCACCATCCCGACAGGGAATCGCCAAAGTTTCGTGGTGAGTTGTCGTCGATCTGTGGGTGCGAATGAGGTACAAACCAGATTGCAACGTGACAAGGTGACTTACGGAACCAACGTCTACTGCAATGACACCGTTCGCTCCCATGGAGAACATGGTCGATACCTGGAGAGAGGTTCAAACTTGACAGCTTAGAAAAGTAATTCTTGCCACTTACAGGTAAATTGTCAACTAATTGCAACAGACCAAGTCAGCTCAGCATGACGATAAATGTGATGGAGAACCCACGATAGCCGCCATCAACGAGCATACTACCATTGTCACACAACGGGGGTAACAACCCAACCAGGGTCATAGACGCACCTAATAAAGTAATGACATGAGACAGAATACTTGGCGTGGGCCAACGTACGGATAAATCTCCAGGCATAACCAGTTTCGTGTATCTCCATTCGCGATGTGATGATATTAGTCGTGTTGCAGTAATACGGCAGCCACATGTCCTCGATGTGAAGATCGTAGAATGCCTGTCATTGCTCAGTATGGCTTCACGGAATAGTGCAATCGTTTACCTTGTAGATCGTGCGGTTGAATTCGTGTCCCTGCTCAAAGAATTATTAAGGAGCTTGTCTTCAGTATGGACACATCTACCGTCGTGTATGCCACCAGCGGATAAGTCACGTCGGAGAGCATTCGCCAGATATTACTCATTCGGCTACTAAATTGTTTCGCCCGACTCGCACTGAGAATTATATCACAATCGCGTGCATATAGGCCCGCAATAAAGGACCCGATACTTGTCCCGGCAATGTGGTCGATCGGAATGCCTCGTTCCTCCAATGCCCGGATGACACCCTGGAGTACAAACGGGTCAAATCTAATGACCATGTGCATGAGAACGGCAAACATTCACTCACGATGTGCGACAGCCCACGCGCACCGCCGCCCCCAAGCACGACCCCGACTGATTTACCACAGAGCCTCCTGGCCAGTCGCGAGAAATCGCTGACCATGGGGTGACGCTGAGGCCGTACATGTGCTCGCACGCCTCGGTACCTTAAAATACCGCTTTGCACCTTGTCTTTCAGGTTTTTGAATGCAACGACCGCTTGGGGATCTTGTGGGGGCGAGGCCTTGGCCAGGGGTAAGACAAGACCCTAGTTATCTGGATTACCAATATTCCGTGATCCACGACATCGGACCTACCGGGAGCTCAACATGGATGTGCTGGTGAACCCATGGTCGATTCTGTATGGGTATATTACGTGAGAAAGTTCGACATCCTAGACCTTGTGTCTACACTGACCTTGAGCCACTCTCTTGTTGATCCAGGAGTAACTGATCGTTCCGGGTGTAGTAGCACAAGCTCCTTCCGAGCGGTAGTCTTCATGGAGAGTAAGAGACGCTCATATTCCCCGATGCTCGGCTCGTCCCCCAGGCCAACAACCATGACGAAGTCCGCCTGAATGTATGAGCCAAGTATTCTGAAATGATGACTTGCACCCACCTGTCGAATACAGGTTTGTGTCCAAGGACTATTAACAGCTGAATCGGCAACATAGAGTACAATGCGGTATCTCTGTTCCTGGTCGGCAAGCCACGCCGCAGCCTTGAGTTTTCCCATTCTAGAGAAGGTATGCCGTCCGAGGTGGCCTGAAACGGAGGCTTGGTTAAGGTACGATGTCCTAGCACCCATTTCTTCTAGTGCTGCCTTGAGTTTCCGTGCGAATGTGTCAACAGGAACATGTCGGGACACGGGTAGAATGGCTACGGTCTTCAGGTTTGTGTTATTCCGACCTAGTTCAGTCGCTGTGATTGGACGATGAACATTCGAGGATGCATCCATTTCATCGCGTACTCGGGACGCAATGGTATGAAGAAGTCTAGAAGTTCAATGAGCGCGTTGGCCTAAAATTCAAGATCGTAACATACTGTGCGGTGGTACGAGGATTGCTGGAGGACAGGTCAGTGTGACTGCGGTCTTCTGCATGAAACGGCTGACTCACCGCGAGGAGATAGCGTTAAAAAGGGTTTGTGGCATACGGATCAATTCCGAATCACGGATAGCATGCATCATTGTTCGGCGCGGCGAATTAGTGATCACGTCAAGCTCTCCGACCGTATCTCCCTGACCATATTCACCCGTGATCGTCACTTTCCCCTTCTCTCCTTCAGTTATGGAACGCAATCGTCCATTAATGACAATGTAAAAGCTGTCACTGACGTCTTGTGGTCTCCAGAGAACCTGGCCCGCACAGACTTGCATCCAATCCAGCGAAGCATCGATTTGTAACACTGGAATCAGGTAAGAAGATGGCCTCTAATGATTGATCACGAGCATGCATACCAAGTGGAGAGAGCAATGAAATCAATCTCTTCGCAAGTGTCAGTTGAACAATAGGTCGCTTTTCTAACAATCGCTCCAGAGCTTTGGCAGGCAAAAAGCCAACGTACGTATCCGTCTTGGCCTGAATGTCAACATAAGAAGGCGTATTGCAAAGCGATGCTGGTATGGTTTTAGCCGAGAGTCCAACTACAGGGTATTACATACCGAGGTACCCCGCAATACCTCCTGGCTTTACGGTGAAAAGAAGTTTGCGTGTGTCTCGCCTACAACCATCTGACCTCGTCTGATCATATGTGAATGTTGGATCTATATCGGAACCTGATGACTTGGATTGTGATGGCAGTGGAACGGGACACTGCGCCTCTGTCGGAAGGAGTATGTCTAGGAATCCCTCGACGACATAGTAAAGACCTGTCTTCGCTGTCAATCCGTCTGCATTTCCTTGCTAGAAAATACTGACCTGTGTTGCGTTCACCTGTCTTCGCAAGCATGGAACCGGCAGAGAAGAACAGGATTTCTACTTCATTGTCTAAACCACTCATGTAACCAGTGGCATTGGAACTCCCGGTTGCACTGGACATGCTATCGTCCCCAACGTCCAGAAGAGAGAGTGATCCAAAAGGAGAATTCAACATCCCCTGTGGTGACTTTGGGGCATCAAAAGGTGGGAAAGCTGGCGAGGCTTCGACAGACTCTGTCCCACTGATAGGAGGTTGTAATAATCCGATGGATTTGGCAATACAAGACATGACTTCATCGCGAAGGTCGAATTCGTCCCCTGGGAGATGAGCCGTGAATGAAATGGTCTTAGAAGAGGTAATATGAGGTGTATTCAAGACGGTGAAAGTACGGGTGTAAGATCTGTAGCCATCACTCCCATGACCGGTTGAAGTGAGGAGATCGCCCGCTTGGATTTGTTGGCGCCCTCGAAGAGGGAAAGCACGTGCAGGTATTGGACCTACGGGGCTTTCTACGAGCTTCTCCCTTGAACCGGTCGTGCTAGCATTGCTATTAACTTTACCGGAGGAAAATACAGTTGGTGAGGAATCATAGCTGAAGTAGTCGCCCTCAGTGTCGGATTCCTGGACTGCGACATCATCAAAGCGTTGGCGCAACGAATGTAGTCCGCCACCTTCGTAGAACGAATTTGGTAGTGGATGACACGCAATTTCGTTGATTGCCTTCTCAGTGCGAAGGACTTCTGTCGTCAGTCCTAAGTACTTGTGTGCTGCAGTGAAGGTTACTCTTGAGAATCTTGTCAAAATTACTATCAAAAATGAGCTTTCCCTTGGTATATATGTGAGTTTGATTGTCAGTACTTACCTTGGACGATGTGACCTGTCGCTTTCGGAAACTTCTTGGTGACCCGTCGGAATGCTTCGGCTGGGATAACAGCAAGGGTGCTATCTTCTGTCGCCCGTCCAACAATACCATGATGAATTTGAGATGGCCAAACGGAATCTGACCGCGGAGGTGAAGGGGCATTTGTTGGAGTATGTGCTATACCTGACACTGACACCGCCGGGTGTGCCGTTGACCCTGAGGATGAGACCGATGCCGTGCGGCTACGAGACAGAGGAGTAGGAGAAGATTGTTCGTGTTCAAGGTCGAGATGCGATACGTCCGTGTTTATTCCTCCGGTATGTTTCTGCGAAAGTGATAACCGCGTGGAGGGGTTGGAGGAGGGCACTCGGCTAGCGTCGTCTTGCCAGCTCAGCTTGATCTCGTCCGTAAACAAACTGAGGATGCTGAAGAGACTAGATAGCGTGCCTCCGCTCCTAACCTCGTTGATTAACTGATATCCATTCATGTCTTCGTCGTCCCAAGAACCATTTTGAAGCGATCTCTGGTTAGATCGCACAAATACTTGAACGGTTCCATCTATAACACAATAGAAATTTCGATCTTGATCAAGAGAAATGCTGTCTCCTGCAATGAGTCGTCTAGTTTGTAGATGCCTAGCCAACTCATGAAAAACCTGCCAGACGGATACATGAGCAGAAAGAGGTGGAACGACAGCATACTACTGACTGGCTTTTCGAGAAACCCGAAGACACGCACAGCTTGTAGGAATTCATCCAAATAATTATGGAATGCTGGCGGTAGTTCTGTCGTATTCACATCCGGATGGAGAGCATTGACATCTGGTTTGACGAGCGGCGGTTCCTGGAGCTGTGAGTAGGTGTTGAGATATCGCAAGCGAATCCAGTAATTTAAAGCGACTGCTGACGCAGCAAAGAGGAATGCAAAGGACCAAAAGTTCAACTGGGAAGAGCGACACATCAGTACTTGTCCGTGCGCAATTGAGGATATGCTGACCGTCAATGTCATGGAATAAGAGAGCACAAAGTAAATCAAACGGGGAACCGAGATGGTCGCAAAGGTGATCAGTGACTTGACACACGAAAGCAACCACACTAGGCAGAACTTGTTCAGCTCTCTAAAGTTGACCACATCAAGTAGAGAGACAGACAAGTTACCCAGAAACATGCCGACAGGAGAGAGAGGAGAGGGTGCGTGCCATCGTATTCGGGGGCAGGGGGGATTGTCTCCATCGTTGTCACAGTTCAAGGTCAAGGCCGCTAGCTGGCACCATTCAGCACTTCAGCTGAGTACTTGTGCTGAGTCTTCTTTACATGTCGAGCGCAGAGCGGCAAACACGGCTTGTGATTCGTGGCTGTGCTGTGGCACTCTGATGGCAGCGACTTCCGCGCCGTCCTCCACAGACATACAGTCTGTATCAGGTGTTGAACGCGACAATGAACAAGCATTGGACGTTCAGGTGCTAAGAGACGTGGCGAAAAAGGCCTTGGTGGATGCTCTAAACTCTGCATGTTTCTCTGCATTTCGTAACCTCCTCACGCTCACACATCGACCCCAGGTAAATGGCGCAAAGACACTCGTGCTCGACCCAACTCTTGCTGGGCCCTTGGGACTTGTTACAGAAGTCGCGCTCTTAAAGGCGTGTCTCCTTCTGAGCACACGCCCTATTGATGCTGATCAGTTCATAGAATCATGGCGTCGACAAAATGTTCTGGCTTGAGCCCGGCCCATTGACCTCAACCACAACGAATGTGATTTACCTTTGCAGACCTCTTATCAAATACGTGAAAATAATTGCAGGTCAGTGATGTCCGCTTCTGTACACCATCTCTACCAACGAACTGTCAGACCAAGTCAGGAGGTCGTCCAAGGAATCTCAGAAATACAGGTACACGCTCCTCCTTGTCCCCCGGACTTCGATCCTTGTTTCTCGTATACTGGAGGAAGAGGGTGTACTTGGCGACTTGACTATCGCGTCATACAACCTTCAGTTTATACCTATCGAGGACGATGTCATCTCACTTGAACACGACAGTACATTCAAGGAGCTATGGGTGGTGAGTATATCTTATATGGGATAGTTATATAAAACATTCTCCTTAACGTATCCCGCAGGACGGTGATGAGACCATCATATATAACTCGGCGCTAGCCTTGGATAATCTACAGCACACATTCAGCCAGTTCCCTCGTATCATCGGCAAAGGAGATTACGCTTCGGTAATGGGGTAGATAACTGAATCTCCGTTCGCGGACTAATTTTCGAGGCAGAAACTTGCCACCCTATTAACCAAACCTCTTCCCGAACAGCCGGCGGCCTCTACTGATTCACTCCATCTCCCCACTCCGTTTGATTGCCTAATCGTCTTGGACCGACATGTTGATATGATCACCCCATTACTGACTCAGTTAACATACCAAGGTCTCATTGACGAGTTAATTGGCATCAAGAACTGCGAGTATCTGTTTCTTGCAGCCAGGCGATCTTCTCAATCCTTCTTAGCCCAGGTGGAGCTTCCTCTGAGCCTCTTGAGCCCACCGACCGCACCAGAGTCTATGAACCCAAGCACCTCGCAATCATCTGCGACCATAACACCGGTTACTAATGAAAAGACGAAGAAACATATCTTGTCCGCGGCGACGGATCCTTTATTCGCAGAACTGCGGGACTTGAACTTCTCCTCTGTTGGTAAACGACTGAACCGTGTCGCGCATCGGATTGACGAGGACTATAAAGTGAGTAGGTCACGTTTGGCACGATATTGTCTCATGCACTATACAGGCTCGCCTACAAGCCAGGACTGTAGCACAGCTCCGTGACTTTGTTGGTAAACTGGGTGGTCTGAAAACAGAACATGAGGCCTTGAGACTACGTGGGTACATCCATGTTTTGTGCTGCAGTCGCTCTCGACGTCGGATGTTAGATACTGGTCTGTCGGAGATGTTGGTCCCGCAGACACGCACGGAACTTTTTAACAAGTCTCTGGAAATTCAGCAAAGTGAGTGGGTTAGCATTGAGGTCGTTATCGCTGAATATAATTTTTTCCAATCTCCGAAGATCTCCTTGCTTCGTACGAGACCACATCGCAGATTCACATTATCGAGGAGATGATTGCTCAGGGGGCAGATATGCAGACTGTTGCTAGACTTCTTTGTCTTGCGAGTGTGACCATAGGTGGTATCAAGACTCGCCTGCTAGAGAATGTGAAAAAAGAGTTTCTCCAGGCAAGGACTGTACTAGATTTTCCTATTTCTCATACTGATCTTGTCCACCTTTCCGAAGGCCTACGGATATCATTTGTTGCCTCTCCTGCTCTCCTTGTCTGCATCCTCCCTTTCTGTGCTCCTACAGAACCCACCTCCTGCGTCAATGGCCGTACCGGATAAGCTGCCATTTGCCACTGTGCGTAAATCTCTACGTCTCCTAATTGACGACAACCCGGAAGCTCTGGAGGAGCTGGAAAATGATATCAGTTATGTGTACTCTGGTTATGCACCAATCAGCGTCCGGCTGGTTCAATGCGTTGCACAAAAGAGCGGTGTCATGAGTAATCCTGTGGAGAAAGCCAGCATGGATGACCGAGACGGAAAGGGGAAGAAATCGACTTCCAAGAAACTCTTTGCACATCCCATTGTTGGCTGGAAAGGTTTTGAGGACGTAGTGGCCACCATTCCTGGGAAAACCTTCGATATCATGCAGAAGGCGCCTAGTAGGACTCGAATAGAAGCTCCCTCCGTTTCTGGGCTTCGTAAGTGTGGATACTTTGGGTTATTGATGACGTTGATTATCCGAGTGTCTGCATAATCTCTAGTTCAATCTGATGAGCAACCCACTACGACAGTCGTATTTTTTCTTGGTGGATGTACGTACACCGAAATCGCAGCTCTGAGATGGGTTAGTCGGCAAAACAAAGGTATAGACTGCTCCACATGTGTTCAAGAGACGTGTGCATTGACTAGTGCAGGTCGGAAATTCTTAATTGCCACGACCGGGATCGTGAGTGGTGCAAGCTTGGTAGAGAGTATAGCCAACGATGGGAGGAAAGGGCGCGGAAAGTGAACTGTTTGATGCTGTCGCACGCGCGCTGTCTCGTGCGGACCACGCTCTGAGGTGTCTTGTGCCACCTGAGATGTTGGTAGTGCGGTGCAATATTTTTAGTTCGTCCTGTCCTCTCCGGTGCTGTCTAATCTACAGGATCCCTGCGAGTTTCGTTGCTCGTCGAAAGAGTACCCATCATGGAGCGAGATTTTGCATCCAAAGACGACCGTGCGGATGCGTTGACTTGAAGTGCTGTTGAGAAGCGAACCCTGGGTACTCTACACACTCCACCGACGCTATCCGGCCTGGTGCAATCCTTCACCACACCCAGGCGAACAGCCCGCAATCACGAGCTGCCCACGTTGTCTTGGCTTTCATTGGATCGCATCGTTTGATTGCAACGCGTCGACGTTACGGAGGGGCTGGCTTTACGTGGCCTTTACTAGACTGTGCCCGGGGTCCTTCTCAGCGGGTCCTCGAGAAAACCAACCTGAACTTGATCGTATAAGGTCCGCCAACATGAACGTTGCCACTCTTCTACAGACAGCCACACTCGGTTCAATTTCCCACTTTTCTTCAGCCTTTCGCGACATAACGGTAGGCGACTTGAGCTCGTTGGTTCCTCAATGACTAATGCTATTTCTCATGCTCGTTGGGTTTCGGAACCGCCCCTGTGACTGGTCTGTGCACCCCAGCATTCAAGTTTTCCCGAGTCTGCAAAACCAGGGTAGTCACCCTCGCACCCGAACACCGCGATGCCTCCACGTGCAACAGAAGGAAAGAAGGCGGCGGAGAAGCCACCAAAGAAAACGAGTTCGTCTCTTTTGCACTCGTTGCCATTCCGCCAGTGACAAGGCCACAGAGTCGTCGACCGGGGGCGGCGGACGAAAGAAACTCAGTGCCTTTAACAAATTCATGCAATCTGAAATGGCACGACTGAGGGAGTCTGACCCTGACATGCCTCATCAAGAGAGGTGAGCACATTGGACCCAACGTATGACAGACTTCTTCATGGACCACTGTCGTTCGCGTAGATTCAAGCTGGCTACTGCCAACTGGAAGAGGGCAAAGGAGAACCCCAGAGCAGCTGCCACTTGATCCTCCTATCTATCCATCCATTCCCGTCACTACCGCCGTTGTCGAATCTGCAACGTTTCCATTCCGTACCGCGATTGGCAACGAGTGCATGTCATCTTTGGCCTGATATTTTTATTAGTAAAGGTTTCGGTGTCGGTGTATGCAGCTCTTGTTGTCTGTTGGGGACTAGTTCATGACGGCCGGTTTGTTCCTGCCTGCTGCCGTCGAGCCTCAGATTGTCGTGACGATCAACGCCATTCATTTCCGTTTGCCGTCGTGTCAGACAGAAAGCTGGATGAGTATCGAGGGAATGGTCGAGGTAGAGAGTTGGCATGACGATGTCTCTCAAAGGTGGAGGCTCTGGCCCCTGAGTACAGTGCGTGAGCCGTCTGTTTCTAGCTTGCTCAAGCGACGCCCTGTCTATCGATATCGTCCTCTCTTCTTCCACCATCGCCAGCCAGTTGTCCCCCCTTCTCTTTATGTTCGCTTACCCTCATGAAGCACCCCCAGGACGTCGATAGCCTGTTCGACCACGAGCACCTCCCATTTAAGCCCTCCATTCCATCGCCGTCCCCGTCCAGCTCGCCCCCGCCTGTCCCCACACCCTCAGCCCCTCAGCCCATGCCCCATCACACGTTTTCGGGGCATTCGGATGCGGACGGTGTCGACCTCATACCAACCCACACGCTCGGTCCACCCGGCTCGTCAGTCGCCCCCCTCTCCCCCCCCTCTCGTTCATTCTTGATCGAGTTCCCGTCACCTCTTCATCCCGTGTGCAACTCTCCACCCTTGGAGGAGCGTGCGCTATCTAATCTACCCGGCCCGTCCGCTCCATTTCATGCCGCCTGCCCAGATGGCACCCTTGCCTCATTGACCGACAGAGGTAAAGCAAAGGAGCTCCCACCCACGTTGCCTCCTCTGTCGCTCTCGCCCTCTGGCTTGGGCTACAATACCGACGACTGGTCACCTACACTACGTCCATCCCCCTATCGCTCGACTTGTGCGTCTCTCCGCACAGCCTCTCCAAGCCACTCCCCCTCCAGTTCGGTAGAGAGCACCGTCGTGCAAGTAGACGACCATCCAGTCCTTCCCAAAGCTCCCTCCCGGGCAAGATCCCTGTCCAGCCTTTCCGCCCACTCCACCACGCCATCTATGTCAAAAATTAAAGTCAGGCTCGCTGCGTCTTCCAAGGCACCGGTCAACCTCGCACGCAGGTTGCTCTCTAGAAACAAGGCGGATGCCACAGGGCCGACAGTGACAGAACCAACAAGCGACCTTGCCGATCCTCTAGGAAATGACCTGTTGCCAATTCAAACAGGAAACTCCCTCTTCCCGTGGCAAACAAAGGACATTACGCGAACGTCCTCGCTCCGGGCAGGAGTGGAAGTGGGCATTATCCCCGTAGCAGCGCCAGAAATAGCCGCCGTCTGGTGTCCCGACAATCGTCATTCGGACGGGGTCGTGCGTTCAAGAGGAAAGGGTCGTCCCTACTCGTCCCCATTCCCCAGGTCTGCAATCGACATTGTTCACCAAATGAACTCTGAGGATAATATCATACCTCTGCCACTGCATGCCAGAGACTTGTTTGACGACATGCTACCAAGGGAGCTTCAGCTTCGTGTGTTCTCTGCTCTGATCTCGCTCCATGAAGTGGATCACGAACAATTGAAGAGTAGCGGCAAGTGGTCGGCCCTAGCAGCGAGTTCGTCGAAAAATCGATGGGTTGGACGGGACCGTGCAATGCGAGAACTTGTCAAGCTGAGCAGGGTAGGTCTAGTCGATTCCTGCCCTATCGGTCCAGTGAATCAACCGTGACGTCAGGTATCAAAGCTATGGCGTACATTGGTCTTTGACGGTCAACTCTGGCAGGACGTTGACCTGCGAGCGTTCTCTGTCACGTCTCCCAGCTTTCTTGCTTCTCTGGTCGAGCTCTCAGGACCGTTCATAAAGAATCTCGATTTGTCGGGACACAGGTACCTTTCACCGACTGCGTTGATCGATGTGGCTGGCGGCCTCTGCGTGCACTCCACACCCACCATGAACTTTACGTACACGCAGCTAACCACGATCACTTTGGAGGGCTGCACGGCACTCACGACACAGGCGCTTCATAGTATTCTTATCCGGTCGCCATTTCTACGTAGCTTGAACGTGAAGGGGCTGCGGGCCGTCACAAACGCCACCTTTGACGTGCTCGCGCTTTGCTCGCACCTTGCGTCGCTGAATATGAACCGGTGCACAAACATTGATGGCGATGGCGTTTGCGCATTTGGAGCAGCAGTGATGGCACGAGGCGCTCGCCTCGTGCTGAAGGAGTTCCGACTATGTGGGCTGCCTAGGGTCAATGACGACACGCTGGCAATGATGGGGAAAGCTGCACCTCATCTCGAAGTCCTTGATTTGAGCTACTGCCGTAGCTTACACAACTCCGCTTTGGAGGCATTCGTATCTTGCACGGAGGAACACGTCGGGGAGACCGTTTCATTGACTTCACAACAAGCAGGGAGAGACCCGAGGGATTGGCACCGATATCGGCGACGCGTGACCGCCCTCCGACATATCTCGCTCTCCCATTGTACCATGCTCACGGATACTGCTTGTTCGAACCTCGCTCATTCCGTTCCTCGCTTGGAGTTTCTCGAACTTGCAGGAATCGGGAAAACGCTGAAGGACGATGGCCTTGTCCACCTTCTCAGCACTACCCCATTCATTCGGAAGCTCGACCTGGAAGACGCTTTAGACATCACAGATGCGGTTCTCGAGGTGCTTACTCCTGAACCTGCCGTAGATGCGGGGGGTTCGACTTCGTCCAAGACGACAGCATTGTCCGAGCCCGGCCATGCATTAGAACATCTGACGGTGTCTTGCGCGACTAATTTGACCGACGACGCGTTCAGAGCGCTCATTCGTGGTTGTCCGCGACTGCGGGTCCTGGAGGCTGACAGCACGTCGATATCCGGGACGGTGCTGAAAGATTTTGTTCGACAGGTTTGCAAACGAGGCACCAGCGACGCAGGACTGGTCGTTGTGGATTGTCAGTCCGTTGGAGAACGCGCTGTCAAGGATGTGGTGACGGATACGCGCCCGCGCAAGGGTTGGCGCTCGTGGGAAGCAAGGAAACTCGGCTACTTGGATGGGAGGGATGGCGAGGACCTCAAAGTCGGGCAGGACGAGTGTGACGAGAGGAGAGTGGTGATTAAATCCTTTTACAGTTGGCAGACCGTCGACGCAGTACGACACGTCAGGGAACGCAGGAGGAAGTCGGCCAGGAAAGCACAGAGTGAGTCAGAACAGGTGAGCGAGCTCGAGAATGGTGCGAAGCTGTTCGGGAGGATGCGGTGGTGGGCACCGACGAGCAGAGTGTCCTCTGGGAACAATACGCCTATTGAAAACGGGGATCGCGAGGGGTGTGTAGTAATGTGATGACAATCATAATGTGTATCTTTATCTTGATCTGTATGCTTCATACTGCAAACCAGCAGGGATGGGGGCCAACGCAGTGTATCTAATCGAATTATATGTATGAACGCGTAGCAGACAAGGGCAACTGTCCTGGGAGGGGGCCCTACAAAAGTCAAAAACTCAGGACTTTTTTTCCTTACGCCTTGCCCCTTTTGCAATCCTTTTTGCCCTTCGATCGTCCGACGTCGAGACGGATGCCCCTCGTGAAGAGTCGTTGCCCGGTGACAGCACTGGCGTGACGAGGTCTGCCTTCTTGTCGCGGTCTGTTTCCTGCGATGATGGCCTAGGGAGCAACAACACATTCTCATACCCTGTGGTACACGGTCGGAGCTCGGGTCGATGTTCTGATAAGGTGAAAGGGACTCACCAGAAAAAGGGTCTACGCGAGGTCTTTTACGCCTCGATGAGGGGTCTTTCTTACCCTTGAATTGTCCATCCTCTGATGCCCACTCTTTACCGTTTTCCAGTCTCGTAAATCTCGTTCCTCCAAATGAGTTATCTGGCGTATCCATCGCCTCATCGTCCTCAACAGCCGGCTCATCATCAAATACCCCGATACCGTCTTCTTCCTCACTCTCCAATTTCTCGAGTTCTTCTTCGTATCCCGCACGCGCGACCATTTTGCCAGTGACCTCGAGTGGGACGCGTCCGTGATTGGAGCTGGAACTCGCCGCAATCGTAGCACCCGACGGATCGTCGATCAGCTCTGCATTCTTTGCCTGAGCAATGGCTTGTCTGATGAACCGACCTGCGGCTTCTTTGTCTATTCCGAGCTTTCCTATCGTACGTGGTCAGAAGGATGTCGGGTCTAGAAAAGGTTGGAGTCATACTCTGTTGACCGACGTCTTCCGCATATTTGATCTTATCAAAGTACTGACGGACGCGTTCCTAGAGATGAGTTTATTCGTCCGTGTGAGCGATGCATCAGCAAGGGCGCGCACGAGTTCAGCAACGACACGGTGTGCCTTTGGATCGACGCCGCGACTCTTCAGATACACTGTGGATGGGCAGAGGACCATCAGCTCTGTGCGGATATGCGAACACGCCGTGTGCTCTCGTACCAAAGACGAGGTCGTACACGACGTAGGGTACGATGACTTGCAGTTTCGCTTGTTGGATGGTATCAAGTGCGAGCAATGTCTCGGGGAGAGGCTGGGCGAGTAGTGGCTCGAGTTGAGCTTCGAGTTCGTCGAGTGACTTGTCGAGTTTCGTGAGCTTGGAATGGATTTTGACAGTGTCCGCCGACAACATGGCAGGTCGCAGGGGGAGTCCACTTGGTGGTGGCGGTGTTGCCAGCAGTGAAAGTGAACGTCAACCGACTCCGTCATGGTAAGGCTTCATGTCCCTGTCGTTCTGCTCGCCGTCCGACGTACCTTGACACAGTCGTCCGAGTTAAGGTACACAGCGAACACGCAGCTGGAGCACTGTGGGTTTTAAGGCGTTCCTTGAGGAGTAACATCGATGCTGACATGGGCGCGAGTGCACGCTAGATACACTGGAACGGGTGTGTACTCAAACTCTTCTTCTTTGCGCCGCGTGTATCTGACGACATGCGCCGCCTCCAAGGACACGCTGACTTGACCAAGTAGTAGGTCGCAGGTCGGTCATGCCGGATGCAAGGCTCATGTACTTCCGCAGTGACTGGGTAACTCACCAACATCGCGATACGCTCTCGTCGATCGTTGGCCACCTTCCGTTGACGTCCTACCTTGCCATCGCAGATGGGGAAGCCATCGGAAGAGTCAAGTTTGAGACGACGGAGGTATGGCCCATGGGCTGTCTATCCGAGATGCTGACGCGTTTGCTCCAGCGGATGCTTCAGCCCTGCGGCCCACCCCCGCGCAAAGACGAGGACTGAAGGTTGTTCGTCTGTATGTACCTCCACCGTAGCTACGCGCACCGAGTGCAATGAGGACTCGCATGAGTCGGACCTGCACACGGTGCCTCGTTTCGCAATCACCAATTTGACCGCATACGTCGAGACACTTGTGATATGACTGACGACGGAAGCAGCACCCCACGACGAGTGACACGTTGAGCTCTTGGATCAGATTTAATGGACCGTCGATGAATAGCCCTCTTTTTTGGAAGTCTGGGATGAGTCACACGAGGGCGGGTGGGTAACAGCGTCGGGCGGGGAATGATCCTTCAGGTTCGCTCCTGTCACCGCCTTCGCCCCTGCATGATGCCAGTCACCCGAACGATAATTAAGCTTGGCTCAGGAGCTTCTCCGACGATCTCCCTTCTCCGACGATCTCCTGGCCGGACGTGGTCGTGTCCTTGTGTCCGCTCATTTGCTTCCGTGGCGATGGCCTCGTTCCACCCGAGTCGCAGACAAGGTGTGTGTGTGTCGTGTTCTGTGTCTGGCTCGGACACCATTGGTGTCGAGATTTACGTGGGGCACCCCCTGGAGTGGTGTACGAGCTGGGATCAGAGAAATAGCGATGTCGAATGACACATCCGGGTAGGGTCGGTGATAGTTGGTCTCCCGATGGCTATGGCTGTTGGGGGGGCTGCAGTGCCTCTCTGCCCCTGCTCCCGTCCTCTGTCAGCAAACCACCTCTCGCCCATTCATCTCATCCGTCTCCACCTCGTGTCCGCCCCCCCCCCTTTGTCCGCTACACACAAAGGCTTGTGACGCCTCGCCGCAGTCTTATACCTCAACATGCCCCACCGCCTTGCTGTACCATTTCCCCACCTCCACTCGATCGAGGACGAGCCCCCTTTCAGCAGTCCTCGTTCCACCCTGCGTTCCTCCATCTTTTTCCCTCTCGGTCCCTCGCACTCTCAGCACGAAGACGATCTCCGTCCTCGATCTATTGACTCGGGCTACTTTAGCATCATGGGCAAGGAGTCCATATCCAAGTCCTTCATCCGAAAGTCATCCGGGGCGGACTTGCGTCATCCCCTCGCTCCCATCAACAGCGTTCCCGACGCCACCCAAGAATCCCCAAAGCGCGAGGGTGTCATTAGATGTTTCCTGAAGAAGACGAAGAGATCCATCGTCCCCGCGTCACCACCAGATTTCGATCCCTTCTCAATTGCCCTCTCACACGACACTCTGGCAGAAGATCAGGTTTCGCTAACACGACCTCTCTCCTTCTCGCCTCCTCGATCGAACCCGCGCAACCCTTCTAAACGCCACGATCGCTTTGTTATACGGCGAGGGATGAAGTATCACCCATATTCACGCGAGGACGCGCCCTATATGCTCGCCTATGATAGGACTCTTTTGGACAAGTACGACCCTTCCCATACATGATCGGTCGCTTTCTCCCTCTGACATCTGATCAGCGACAGGTTCTCGGAAATTCTGTTGCGGCGTCTCAATCACAACCAGTCACCATCGTTTCATAATCTCTCACATGCTGTCCCAAAGTCCATATTAGACCTTGGGTGTGGAGCCGGTGGATGGGCAGTGGAGGCTGCAGAGTTCTGGCCTTCTTCTCAGGTCATTGGTTTCGATCTCCTTGATCCCGCTCACTTGCGTGGCGGTGCAGATTCGCCAAGCAACGTAGAGTGGAAACAAGGCAACTTGTGAGTGTTCTCACTTGGCAATCACCGCCCATTGCTTACGGATCCTCGTAGCGTGAAAAATAAGCTGCCGTTTCCTAAAAACATGTTTGATTTCGTGAGGATGGCGAACCTGTCTCTCTGTATTCCCTATGAGCGATGGGAGCATGTCCTATCGGAAGTCAGAAGAGTATTGACTCAGGGTGGACACCTCGAGCTCATCGACGATTACCTCTACTTTCCATACACCAAGCACTCCCCACAACCCGTGGATTTCCACTGTGGTTTAGAGTCACGCTCGTCATCCGACGATGATGCCGATGCTGGGATTGAAGAAGACGCAGACGCCGAATGGCGAGACGACGACGACGACGATTTCGTGAGCACCAAGAGCCGTCTGTCCACTCTTGTGGACACGGATGACCTACTCCCTCAATTTGCCTGTGACCAGATCACTGAGTGGAATCGAAATATAGAGAACTCCAAGGCACTGGAAATGCTCTTTGAAGACATGTTGTCGCGCAAGTTCTCCATACATTCCCGGCCAAGCAAGTTTTTTGATCAGGTCATCGACAAGGTTTTCGGGCGGTACAATCAACGAAGACTTCACGAGTTCAATTTGTACCTAGCGCCACCCCCGATCCAGGACTCGGATGATTCTTCCATCGGCAGTTCAGAGAGCCAAGGTAGCGCTGGTCTGAAGAGAGCCGGCAAGGATTTTGCTAGATGGGTGACAAACGTTGACCGGGATCATCATAAGGACAAGGAAAAGAGACAGCGCACAAAAGGCGACCATTCTAGTGAAGAAAGCCTGCCGAGTCCTTCCATGGTTCCTAGCGTGGTCAGTGCGAAAGCTGCTAGTCGTCTTGGAGTTAAGCCCACCTCACTCACCCAATCTCCTGGTCTCATTCTATGGCCTGCTACGTTCATCCCTATACCCCCTTTCGAGCTCGAAATGCACGCATGCAAATACATACATTCACTCATCGGATGTAAGGCCGCGCTTACCGAGTTCTTACAAGATATCGCTCGAGAGCAGAACCTGCTCTTTGACCACCAAATGATGGATGACTTCATTTGGGATTATGAGAGGTACGTGGACATGGTACCTGACTGGATGATCAAGGGTCGTAATACTTTGCCAGTTTCCGTCGAAAACGGTTTAATTGGGCATCAGAATGCCCTAGTTCCCACCTTGACGTCTCCTTCCCCGCCACGACGACTCCCCGATCAAATTCGTCCCGCAATTCACTTGAGGTCCCCCACCAGATACCTCGTGCGGGCTCTGGGAGCACGAGTGCTCCACCTGACCCTCTGTTCTCACGTGAGAAACTCGATTTTGTACGCTCCATCAGGGTGTACAGCGCCACAAAGATCGACGAAGAAATCCATGTCTCATGACCACCACGGCCGTCTGTCTCTGCATGAATGTTCGCTGCTGTCACCCTTTCTGCATGGCCTTATTGCTCTACATCTGTCCTATCCGACAGGATCCCACATTCCTTGTCTTGCATCCATTCTCTGTTGTTGTGCTCGTGGTTACCATTGCCGTCATCTATTTATGGTGGCTTCACTGTATCACCGTTGTATTAGTCTTGTTTCGAGTACTTTTTCTAAGTCGCTTCATATCCTTATTCTTTGCACTCGCATTCTTCTGGATACGATATGATAGATTGGGTCCGAGTAAACGCACGCTTAGTTGTATTTTTACATCACCTATAAGCAAGCTAATGATTCGTCTACACTGTCGCACCAGTGTCTACCCTAACGGTCGTTTCGACTTGGCATCGTACGGATATGTGCATGGAGTCCATTTGGTGGTCGTCCCCTCTGAAGTGGAGGGAGCTTAATCTACCAGAGACAATAGGGTCCCCGTCCGCGTGGGCATACCGCTCACGGAAGTCAAGAATGAGTCTCGTCCCGACCAGCACTTCGAGAAACATGACAAACGGGACGCATATATTCGCGTAGTGTTCCTGAACAGAAAGAAACGCAGAAGAAAAAAAAAAAGAAAGCGTCAGATGCAGCAGCGCATGTACACGGGTCGGGTGAGTCAGGGAAACAACATACGGTAACGCTCTGCCAAAGGCCCATCACGACGGCGCAGGCGATGAGATTTCTACACCGACGATTGACGTCAGTTGAGTCGCTGTCCGAAGTCTAGCGTAACGGAAGCGTGTCGTGTACTTACACGAAGAAGTAACAAAGACTGTCGCGGGCCAAGATGCACAGGAATGACGGTGCTTGAACGCCCATTCCGTCACTGATTTTTCTGTGGCGCTTCATGGTGTCAACGAACATGCGCGCAGCCAGAACAAAGAGAATGAATTCGAAAAAGAGAAAGGGGATGAAGAGGTACACAAAGTTTCTGTTGATGCCAGAGAACGTGCAAAAGTACTCTCCGGAATAAGAGTCTTTGATCGCTAAGTATCCTGACATGAGACCTAGAGGCAGATAGGAAACAAGTACTCGACGGACCTTGGAGAGGGCTATTAGGCCCAATCTCCCGCCAGATTATGAACGAGATCGCGGCGATCTCACAAAAGAACATTGCGAGCAAGAAGGTTAAGATCTGCCTGGACCGCCTGTACATTGCATATATGCGGAGCTGCATGGTTGCTGTGAGGAAAATGTCAGCCATGTGTACATTCTGCCGGGGCTGGGAATCAAGGACCTTGTGTGCCCCACGCGTATATGAGTGCTCCCCATGCACGAAACTGGAAAAGTCGTATGCCTACCCAACAGTCAAACTGAACGAGGGACTGAGACAATCAAGGATACATACATCTAACGGGAAGAGAATGTTAATCAAGTCAAAAGATATACATTATACTGTGTTCACATACTCCTTGAAATATTAATATTTCAACAAAACAGAACACTGGACGCAAGGCCGATGCTCACCTCTTCTGACATGGACACTGAAAAGCATACTGTTCCAACAGCCGAGTTGCGGTTATTATGGTAACGACGAGGTAGATCATAACTCACAACACAGGCTAGCTCTGGACAATGCATAGTACAAGCCTTAGACACGAAGACAACATTCAAACGCAGCAACATACAGAAGAACTGCATCACCCAGGTATCGTTCCTAGGGAGTACATCAGTGATGAAAATTGTCGGACCACTTTATTTTGCTTACTATCACGTACAACACCGTCACAAGAGACAGTGGCCTCCTCTGTGAAGACAGATGCTCGACACGCGTGCGTGTGTGCCATTGGCTAGCTTACCCATATAAGTTCTACCTGATCCACCGGTGGTTAGGAGCGTTTCAAAGAAACCTCGCTTGTGTCGCTCACCTCGCGACCAAGAGAGAGAGCTGTGTGCCGAGCAACGATGAGAGCGTGTCGACCAGAGAGTATCAGTGCTACCTACCGTGGTCATGCAGAGCAGCGCTTGTGACGGCAACTGGTGACAGTGGCGTTCGTTTCGAAAGACAAGAGATGAGATTGACACTACCTTGAACAGAGGCGTATAGATTGACATCAGAGGACAGTATCGTGCCCGGTGGGACCAAGCTCATCACGAATGTATGCACCAGAGATCAGAAACCAGAGGTAGAGGGGACCAATAGCGGGTGCATGGAAGGGGGCCCGACACATTCCCATACCGTCGAACTTTATCAAGGACTTTAAGGGGAGTTGCCGGGCGCAGACAGGGTCTCGTCGTCTCTTGGATAGAGCTCCTGAAAAGAAATGACCTAAAGAGGCCTAGGTGCGGCTGCTGGTTGAGGCTAGGCTGACTCTACTTGCGTAAGTGCGGGCAAACTTCCCGCACTAAAGACGAGTCGTGATCACGGATCACGACTGGCAGTCCTGCGAAAGGCTTGCGCTCACCGCGACAGGTCTAGTTGAGATGAGGTGGAGAGGGCACCATTCCTCAAGGCGAGCAGGCGTTGCAGGTCTAGAGAGCACGAGGACTCTGATCTACGGGCACGACACGTAATGTCCAAGTGAGTAACGTCAATTCTCGTAGCAGAATGAAAATTAACTTGGCGGCCTCGATGCGCTCTCGAGGTCGGGTGCCTTGGAGTGCTCTCCTTCCTTTTACTGTCAAATGTGTAACGAGAGGGTTGTCAAATGACATGCACGCCCGCAGCCTGACTGACTCTGCGATTTTCTCCGTCGACCTGTTTCGTTGATTCCAGTCGCTCGGAGGTGCGAGTCCCCGACGTTCTACAACATCCCAAGCCAATGTTTGAATGTGCTGACTAAGCCAGATCATTCCAGGCGGCTCTCCAGCACACACGTCCTTCACCGATGTTGGGACGCGTCAGCACCCCGGCCTTACAGGACCTGGCACTGCTGCATCTGCTGTTCCCCAACCTTGACTTTCTCATTGTCTGAACTCGAAGATCTGAGCCTTCTTTCAACATGGCCGAAACGTTCGTCAAGGCCTTCACCCATCTCAAGGATATGCCCAAGGCCGATTGCGCCTTACCCATGCTGCAGCGTGTGGCCACGTTGGTGAAGCCTATTATGCGAAAGCACGGTTGGGTGCTGCCTACACTCGCCGAGTTCTTTCCCGATAGTCCAAACTTACTTGGTGAGCCCAGGGTTTTGTCCGAGATCGTCCTGCCTTTTATACTCAAACGCGAGTATCACAGGGCTGAGTGAGTTATGGGCATTCAGCATGCTTCTGTCATGCTGAGATGACCTTCTCTTAGACATGAATGGTGGCGAAAGGATTCTTTTGAGACTACGCCCAGCCTGGGCCCCTGATACCTTCCTTGAAGAAGATGCAGTAGTGAGAACGATGTTGCACGAGGTAAACGTTCTTTTGCAATTTTAGCGGATAGTCCACCGACGTATGAGCTCGCCTTGCCAGCTCTCACACAATGTACATGGACTCCACGACGAAAAATTCTACAAGTTCCTCGCTGAACTCGAGGATGAGTATGATACACTTCGGCGCTCTGGTTACGCTGGCGAGGGTTTCTTCTCACCCGGTCACAGATTGGGTGCTGGTATCTCGCACAATGTGCCCCCACATCTCGCCAAGTTTCAGGCCCTAGAAGCCGCGGAAAAGCGACGAAAGATAGAGACGATGGCTAAAGGTGGCGGCAGGCTCGGTGGAAAGTCCAGTGGACTTGAAAGGTTAAGCCCCCGTGAGCTCGCAGCGCGCGTAAGCTTTGTTTTCCCAAAAATTAACAATGCACCCCTAACAACTTCTCCTCCAAGGCTGCTGAACGCAGAAGGAGAGATGAGCTGGCTTGTGGATCAGGGTCGCTCGTATTGCACGAAGCTACCAAGGCTTCCAAAGCAAGTGTGGTGGACAAGGTGGTGATTGACTTGACGAACAATACGAACAACGCCGTTGCTACCCATGTGACCTCGGGTTCACACTCAAGCTCTTCGTGGCCGCAATCCATCCCGGAGTCCAGTCGAGCAGGGAACACTCTAAGTCCATCTGCTCATGGACAATGGACCTGTCCCGTTTGCACTTTGATGAATGCAGACTTGACCTTACAATGTGATGCATGCCATGCGGTGCGGCCAATCGATACTTCAGTCGGGTGGACATGTGCGACATGTGGAGAAAAGGACATGCCGCATGAATTCTGGTCCTGCCACTTTTGCGGAGCTATCAGGACCTACAGCTAACTTTGTTGGTAGACGAGTACTATATGTCAAGTACTACTTACTATGGTCATTAATCATACTGAAGATGGGATTAACATGTCTCAAGTTCTCGGAATTTGAATCGTTCCCTCCTAGGACGGGCTTGTGCCTCTCGATCTCGAGAATGTTTCATCTGGCGGCTTGGCTGGCTTTCGTCCATCATATGACTATGAACCACGAGATGTTCCTCCAGGTACCAATCAAAGTATGTACCTCAATAGGTCACCAAGATTTATCTCCATACAGTTCCGGAAGACACAGCTCTAAACTCGCATCAGCACGCTGTGGTCAAGGGTGACGACACCAGCCTTCGATTGTCCCCGTTTCGTGAAGCATTGTACAAGATTCGGACTCTGCGCGCTATCTCTGGCGCTTAGATAGTACTCCAGCCCCGCTGTTGGCGACACTCGAGAGTGTCAGAAGAAGAGCACTTGTAATAAATCATTTCTTTGGGATGGATATGTAAAGCGCCCAGAGGGGTTGCGTCGAAGGGGCTATACTGAGCGAGCGGTGGACTTTGATCCCAAGGCTATCCTCCAGTTCACGTACAAAGGCGACTCAAGACATCACTGCTCGTGTACTGGACGGATGGTACGTTATGTTCCTATCATCTGGGACATTCAGGTTCATCTTCGCACAGCTACGTCTCGTTACCGCCTAGGAATGCCCCTGCCTCGACCCCTTCCCCGAAGGACCCGCTGAGCTGCGCCGGGTGGGGCGCGAGGTCCGGGATTTTGCTACGCCAAGGAGTTCTGTTAGACCAGTTACCAAACATTGAAACGACAACGTACTGCTTCGCTCTGTGGGTTTCGTACGGTCTCGTCAACACTGAGGATCAGGCAAGCTGCTTCGGTGGCACTACCGATAGCGTTCAGCTTCACGAGTGAGGGTTCCCAGACAAATGCTTCCATGTTGTCCCTCACACCGTCGGCTCCGTCGACATCTACACCATACCACTTGTCACCAGCAGCGTACCTCATGCGAAGCTTATTTAGGATATCTGTGGAGTCGAGCCCTGCATTATCACAGATCTGGCGAGGAATGACCTCTAGTGCCTTTGCGAAAGCAGTCAGGATTAGCTGTTGCTTTCCTGGGATCGAAAGTGCATGTTTTCGGATATGCGCAGAGATATTCATCTGTAGTGCATTTAACCCCAACCACACTGTTTAAACAGGTGTAGAATATTACCTCCACGGCACCTCCCCCAGCAACCACATCGCCATTCCGAATGGCCCGTTTGACTACCATAATAGCATCGTGCAGACTACGTTCAACTTCTTCGATGAACTGTTCCGCACCACCACGAAGGATTAAAGTGCATGTCTTTGCCTTGGGACACTGTTCGAAGATGTTGTACCGTTCACCACCAATCTGCCGTTCTTCAAACGAGCCGCAAGTACCAAGATGATCCCGAGTTAAGTCTGAACAGGTTGATTGAACGGATCCGCCAACAGCCTGGCACACTCTGCGAAGATCACCAGTGGGAACGCGACCAGCACAGAAAATGTTTCTGTCTGCGAACCACTGCGTTGCTAGGTCACCAATCGGCAACCTACTCAACACGACTTTCGCGCCGGTTTTCTCAATGGCCTCAAGCTTCTGGTAAATAATTTCCCATTCGGCATCGACTATTGCCTGGTAGTCCGAAACGGCTTCCACACGAACTTCAGCATTGTCTTTTTCGGCCTTGAGCTCAAGCTCTACATTTAAACTGAGGATGAGGGGATCTCGGAAGGATTTTGGTTGTTGCTCGGCACCCGCGTATGTGAAGGTTTTTTTGAAAGCGACTCCTCGAATCAACAGTGAATCTTGCATGCCGCCGCCGGGAATCTTCTTGACACCAATGAGGGATTCATCCAAGTCGTCCTGGTCTAGGCACTGGACAGCGTCCACGACCATATTCGAAAAAAAGGGCTTTTCTGAGTGGATAAGTTTTGATGACATCGACGTTGACGCGCACTTGAGGAGGAGAGAGCGGAAGTGTCTGGCAAGAGGGTTGGTCAGTTGATCCGACAGGAAGGAGTGACTCACTCAGGATTGCTCTTGTCAACGCTGATCTGTATTGCTTTCACACGTTCAGCGGCCTGTAAAGATGCATAAGATGCGCTAAAAATACGATGGATGTAACATCTACCAATTGTGATGCTTTGCGGAACCCCTTCATGATAATGTGGGAGCTGACACCCTCTTCGATGTATCCACGGACTTCTTTAAGAAGTTGGGCAGCAAGGAGAACAACGGTGGTTGTTCCATCGCCAACCTCTGCGTCTTGGGCGCGCGCGATATCAACCAAAGTTCTGGCAGCTGGGTGAACAATATCAAGAAGCTTGAGGATGGTTGCACCATCATTAGTGATCTGAGACTCTCCGCGTTCGTTCACAATCAGTTTGTCCATTCCACGAGGTCCGAGGGTGCTGGAGAGTGTCTGGGCAATTGCGAGACACGCCGAGATATTGGAGAGTAATTGCGGATTGCCCTGTGAGGTGTCGGTGCCCTCCCGTAGAAGGACCACCGTTGGTTGCTGAGGAAACAGAATCAGTGCTTATCACGAACGATGGGGGATATTTGCACCATTGGAAGACCCCGCTGCATTATGCGGTGGACGATGTCGACTGGACTGCAATCGCAGCCTATCACTAACCTTTTTGTTGATCTCTGTTTGTTCAACACCGCCGTTTGACGAATGTATTACATTTCAACCTAAGTACGACCATGGATAGTGAATGTAGGCGGGGATAGTTAAGCTCGTGGGTCATGGCCCTCCGTCCATTTCCGTTTTCTTAACTTGGATCTCCGAGCGCCTTCGCGTTCCCGTCGCGCCCTTTCCCTTTCGTCGACGAAAGCATCGCCGACATCGATAAACATGATGGCCGGGCGACCTGGTGCGCGTTCAACAAGGGTTGCCTTGCCTCTAAATTTCGCACGTGTCATGGCAGCACTACGTTGGGACGTGAGGACATCCGGCATGATCGGTTCCTGGAGTAGTCGTCAATAGCCACGAACGTAAACCGCGCTCGAGGTGACGAACCTCGCCTTCACCAACACTCTCCCAAAAGAGTCTTTGGTAGCGTTGTCTTGCCTTGTTGCCTTCGGCCTCATCTTGCAGATCCGCCTCCTCGACGTCATGTCGGTCCCGAAAATCTGATTGATCACTCTCTGCAGTGTGACTGCTTTCAACGAGTTCATCAGCATCTTGTTCCGTATGTTTGACTGCTTCCGCTACACCAAGTAGATGCTCCATCCCTTTTGTGAATCCGGTTTGCAGATGCTTGTTCTGTTGAGCCCAAAATATATCAGCATCCGTATTCAAGTCAAATAATCGGTTGGTCGGGTTCAGATGGGGTTGAAAAAGTTAAATCACTTCTTGTGACGATGCAAGACGTCACAAGTTCTTAAATTTCGCGAATGGTGTGTATCATCATACCCGTGCAAGACGTGGACTGCTCAAGAACGACACTCACCTCCTAGTGACCACCAAACACAGAAATTCAATCTCGGTGAATCGCATGACTAGGTGAAACAAAGGGTACCTTTTTCCATGCCTCCTCCATGCCTTTTAATCTTAATATTGCATCAACGCGTTTGACGCCTATATTATGCCTAGCCGCGAGAGCGCGGACAGAATTCAACTTGGGGTCGGTCATGTAAGCTCGGTATAACCGAGTCCGAAGCTCATTCGATAGAGGAACTGGAGGTTTGAAAGATGGATTCAAAGGAAACGGCTTCATGGGATGAGCCTGAGTTCACCATGCATCTAAAGGTGTTCTCACCACGTCACGACCAAGCCAGTTACGAGGAGAGGGTTCACGGAAAGAAGGGGCGACGTTTTTGCAAAAGTGGCTATATGAATCCTTGTAAGGACGGACTGCAGACTCGCTCAACTTTTCTTCGCCTGCAAGAAGCCAGCGATCGAGTTCCTCCTCCTCGTTTTCATCTGCATCGGATTCGTTCTCTTCAACCTCGTCCTCTGTTTCTCTCAATCGACGGCCAACTGGTGCCAAAGTAGCGGGCTCAGCGGGCTCTCCGGCCGACCGTTGCGGTAGTCTACGGACAAAGGAGATTGCTGATGAAGAGAAGGTCAACCGCACATCATAATGGAAATGCGTTGAGATAAGCAGCCTCGACGACGTGGAGCACAGACGGGGAATCATTCAGGTCAAGGACGCGTTGCAAAATTGAAGCGGTTTCGGTGATGTGTCACGTGCTGTTCAGGGCAGGTTGTTCTTGATGACGAAGTTGCTCGATATCCATCACGCGTACTGTGATGCTGCAATGTCTGGGCAGCGATGCGAATAGACTGTTCTATACATCCAGAGCCTTCCTTTTATCGATACTTTTTCGTTACTCTACTCTCGCACCTGTGAAGGACCTCTCTTTTCCTTCAGACATCCCGTTTAACGTTGCTCACGAGTTTTTTTTGAGGACGATACTGCTGAATCGTCATCTGAAGCAATATCCCCCATCGGAGTCGTACCAGCAAGGCTTCTGGAAGTGGGCCCTTGTTCAGCTTGAAGACCTGAGTCGAAGCGACGAGGTATCGTGTTGATCAACTGACACGTTGGCCATTTCATGACACTCTCAGGATGGTGAGGTCGATGAGTGCATATATGCACATTACTTGTCCTTGGGGGCTCGTGCGCGGTACGCATGTTCTGTGGTAGATCGTGATCAAGCGTTCGTCTTACCGTATTCAGCAGCTCTGGGACACCGTCCAGCTCGTTCGTTACCCACTACTGGAAGTACCCTAAAATACACCTCTATCCAAGAGAGGAAGATTGTTGTGAGACGATCACTCTTATGGAGTCACGTACCACCATCGAAGCGGGAACAACAGGCCTCAGGACCTGGCGAGCAAGTCTAGTCCTGGCACAGTACCTGATACAGCATCCGTGTGAGTCGAAAGAGTGATTGATGGTCATTTTTTCTCAACAACATCTGATGAACAGACGTTGTGGACACTAGAAATGTGCTCGAACTGGGGAGCGGGACCGGATTCATCGGTATTCTAGTCGCAGCCTTGCAGCTCCATGCTGCTGCAATTCCACCCTGTGATGGCAAGATGCCATCTGTCTACTTGACTGACGTGAATTCCTTCGTGCTTGCGCGCTGCCGGAACAATGTTCGGTTACCGTGTAGTAAGTCTTGCAACGCACATCTAGTTTCACCTCCCGAGTTCTTCCTGATTCACCTAATGTAGATAAATCCTCGTCTCATCCTAATGTGCATTACAGGTCGTTGGACTGGCTGGATTCATCGTCGGACCAGGAGAGCTTGGAGTCGTTATTTACGCAAGCTGAGGCAGACATTGTACTTGGGGCAGATATCGTAAGCATGTCTTGATTCCCGGGGTTCAAAAGATGATGGATCGACTCCTTCTAACAGGTCTTCGATCCCGCACTTGTACCTCCACTCGTGAAGACCATTACTGTTGCCCTCTCATCCAAGCACACTGGATCAGCACTCATCACGCTCACTGTACGGAATGAAGAAACGTTGACATATTTTCTTGATGAAATCGGTGTGTCACCATCCGTACCCGATCGCTGACTGCCGACCTGACCTCATAACCCAGGCAAGGTGTTAAAGGCAGAGGAGGTCGCGCACGATTTGACAGAAAATATGCTATTACAGACTCCCGATCAGATAGATACTGGGCTTGACGTGAAGACATTCAAGGTCACACGAGCAAGGGACGCTCGATCTCCTACGAATTTCCAAGAATCGTGATGGATCCGGATCCATTGGAGTGCGTTTCAGCGCTAGGGCAGACGCGAGTACTGGCCGTGTACGAGTTGTTGATTCGCGGTTCCCTCTCAGACGCAAGTGTGTGCTCTATTAGGTCACATATCGACCAACTGAGCGAGGGAACACGGAGCGTCAACGACTGCGGCTGATTCACCTTTTATATCTCAAAAATTGTCGTTGCGGCCAAACTGCACGCTGTCCTCGTCGACGGATGTGTTTCTCATAAAAATCGAGATCAACCACCTGCAAACGGTAAACTGGATTCTCATTCCATTCACTGCCGGTAGTTTGTGTACGCGACCAAGGCTCTGAAAGACGCCGTGACATCGCTCTTGCCTTGGGATTATTTGCGTGCCAACGTTCGTTGCCATCACGATGTGTCTCTGGCAGGTAGGCGAAGTGGAGAATTGGGCAGAGCGTGTGCTCCCCTTGGCGTCCATCTCTTTGCTGCGGGAGTAGTGCACATTGTCATGCCTGAGACGATCTTACATGCCTTCCGGAGATGGCGGTCATGCCGAATTCCAGCTCAACAGCAAGGAGATTCCGTGCCAGCGCAGAGGCACCGTCAACGCACCGTCGCCCTCGGACAATCTATCCCAGTGGCTTTCCCACAGCGCGTCCTCAGCGAGGTTACTTCCACGTCCGTTTCCCGAACGTCATCCAGGATCTTTGTTGACGTTCTGGAAGGCTCAGGATGAACCCGGGGGTCCATTGGTGCAGGAGTCGCGCGTTGCGGAGGAGTAGCCGCGCATATGCTTCATCAAATACCCTGTGAATCTGTAAATGGGAAGAACGCCTTCGATCTGCATCAAGACCTCTTATGCTTCTGTCAAGTGTCTGCGGTACCTTGATCTTCCGAACGCAAGCTCAACATGCAGATTACAATAGAGTACATGACATACACCCAACCTCGGTGCATGTCAACCCAGGACATACAACAGTGCGAGAATCTTCAGAACGCGTGTTCCGTCGAGTCTTTACCTATCGCAGACGTGCTCGAGGATCCTGCTGAAACAGTTTGAATAATGGAGTCAACGTAATTGGCTCCCGACCACTTCTGGTGTGTCAGTACATCGCATCCGATTTCCTTTTCTTTACGTTGGACGAGGTCAACGTAGGCAAGCATTCCCTCGGTCTTGTAGCGCTCCGCCAGCTCGGCTACAGGGCATGTTAGGAGAACACAGAGAGGGTGAGCTGAAACGTACCAGTAGCAACGGCATTGCTGTGCACACCCGCGAGCGAAACCAACTGGAGGACGAACCTAGAGTAAAGTTTCAAACAACTTCGTCAGACAGACGCACAAAGCTGGACCAGGAAGAGGGCACTCGCCCTTCCTTGCCGAGCTCCCAGATGAAGTTACTTAGATCATCCTTCGTGAAGCCTCTGCCCAACCAGTTGAAACTCGGGCTGAGATTATACACCAGCCATTTCTTCTGGCCAATCCTTTCCCTTATCTCCCTGGAAAACGAACGCGCCAGTTCCAGATCGGGTGTCGAAGTCTCGAGCCAAAGAAGGTCAGCGTAGGGTGCGTACTTGAGCGTGCGAGAGATGGCGGGGGCGAGACCCGGCTGGAGGCGGTAGTAACCTTCTGGGGTGCGCGGAACTGATTTATCCACACATAAGCGATGAGACGGAATACAAACTGAGCACGCACGATCCCAGTCCCAAAAGATGTCTGTCCCCAGAATTTCCTTGGCTACTCTTCGTGACTCCAAGTTCGACTTGCCGGCAACACGGGATATGTAATGCTCGAAAACAGAATCAGGTGAGGATACGGAGGGGGTGACTTGAAGAGCACGTCTGACAGCTGATAGGACGGTCAAGCCAAGTGAGATGAGAAGGAAGAAGGATTTACCCTCGTCAAAGGTCATCAATGGACGGGTGGCATCCCACTCTTTCTCAATACGTGCAGAATCAGTAGCGTTTGCAGCCTTGGCGAGTGCCTCTGCAAGAGGTTGACCAGGTGTAGTTGTGCCTAGGATAAATCTGTTTTGGATGCAGATCGCCATTCACTCTGGGACTGAAAACCTGGAGGAAAATCATAACGTACGGGTGATCTCCGACGTCTACGCTTGAACTGAGAAGTCTGCCACTTTCGGCATCGGTTCTCGCAATTACCAACATGGGACATTCCAACATGTCGAGGGCGAATCGAGTAGCTACCAGTCGAGAAATGTGTGTAGATGGAGGTACGAGGACCTTTCCGGCAAGGTGACCACACTTTTTCCCGCCGTGGAGCTGGTCCTCGAGATGAATAGCAGATGCGCCAGCCTCAGCGAATAATTTAGCGAGTTTCATGACAGCAGAGAGGCCGCCATGGCTAGCAAGCTGTGAGTGTCATGTTCAAAAGGGGATAGCAGAGGCAAGATACCCAGTGTCAGCATCTGCGATGATAGGACGGAGGTAGTCAATGTATGGCATGTTCGTGCGTGCGTCTGGTGACGCGGACATGCGCTCATCGTAATGCTTTCTATCATGTAGTTGCTGGGCACGGAACAAACGTTGTACTTGGTTCGGAACGGTGGTGTATGGGTAGTCTCTGGGTTGTGTGGATGAGATACGGACGAGACAAGGGGTGGCACGTACCCAAAGTCAGGGCCAACCTCATTGCTGGCAGTCGTGAGAAGAGAAGAAGCAGCCCAGCCAGACACATAGACGACCTGCTGATGGCTTG